>JABUQX010058209.1:10000-80000 GCA_015478945.1 Trachelipus rathkii | reverse complement strand
ACTCGTCAGGCCACATCCAAAAGTTGCCGAGCCTTAGAGAATAAGGTAACATATTTTTTTGACTTCAGGAAAGATAACTCAATTAGCACCTAATCGCTAACATAAAAGGAATCGAAGTAGAAATTGGGTTAGATGACGACATCTTAAAGCTAGCCTTCGAACTAAAATATTTCATTATATATTAATATTATAATATATAATATATTAATATATAATATATATATATATATATATTAATATTATACTTATAATATATATATATATATATATTATAATTATATATAATATACATATATATAATTTATATATATGCTGACTTATTTAATATTTTTCGGGGCTCACTAAGGCCATATGATAGGCGGTTTGCTATTACTCTTAGACCTACCCCCAAAAGCCGCCACTGATATATTATTACTATAATAATATATATATATATATAATATTATCAATATATATTATTATATAATAATATCTAATATATATATATGAGTATTATATATATATATATATATATATAATGAGAGAGAGATCAATTTGAAATATAAAAAATATATTTTTTTACTCATTAAATTGGGTTTCAATTTAAATAAATTAACGCATGTCGTTAACTTATAATACAACGATAAAAAGCTAGATTACACTTCAGCACATGCGTTGATAGTCGACCGCCATATTCGCTTGAACTGTTTATAGTCTTCATTTATTCATAGGTATACAATTGCCATAAACTCTTACTCTTTTCAGCTAAGTGTAAAACTCGTATCTCTTTAGGAGAATAATACATTCAGTAAGATGACTCTGTACGTTACAGAATAATGACAATTATTATAGAGTATATATAATAATATATTATCATATATATAATATATATATATTATATATATTATATATTATATATATATATAATATATATATAATATATATAAATAATATTATATATACATATATATGAGAGAGAGAGAGAGAGGCAATTGAGTTTTTGAGGCGTTGAAAATAACCGTGTCTCAATGGCATAGTTAACGTTCGAGAAAGGACAGAGGTTAGTTGCTCCAAAGCTGCATCCCTAACGTGAGCCACATGCTGTTTAGCTGGACATCTTTCAAAATGAATAATAGAGGGTGGAGTGGTGTGAGCAGAGAGTGATAGAGAGGAGAGAGAGAGAGAGAGAGAGAGAGAGAGAGAGAGAGAGAGAGAGAGAGAGAGAGAGAGAGAGAGAGAGTAGAGAGAGAGAGAGAGAGAGAGACGTACTTTTAAAAATATATAATAGTTACATATAAATTTCAAAATGGTAAAATTTTAAATAAAAATTTTAAAGGGGAGAGAGAGAGAGAGAGAGGAGAGAGAGAGAGAGAGAGGAGAGAGAGAGAAGAGAGAGAGAGAGAGAGAGAGAGAGAGAGAGAGAGAGGCCGTACTTTTCAAAGCGATACTAATAGTTTCATGAAATTTATAGGTAACATTTTAAATGAAAATTTTAGAGAGAGAGAGAGAGAGAGAGAGAGAGAGAGAGAGAGAGAGAGATAAAATCAGAGAGAAGAGAGAGAGAGGAGAGGCCGTCTTTTCAAAAGCGATACCTAATAGTTTCATGAATTTTATAGTAACATTACATGAAATTTTAAGGAGAGATGAGAGAAGAGAGAGGAGAGAAAGAGAGAGAGAGAGAGGAGAGAGAGAGAGAGAGAGAAGAGAGGAGAGAGAGAGAGAGAGAGAGAGAGAGAGAGAGAGAGAGAGACGAGAGAGAGAGAGAGAGAGGACTCCAGTAGCTTTCAAACGATACTAATTAGTTTCATGAAATTTATAGGTAAATTTTATATAAAAAAATTTTAAAGAGAGAGAGGAGACTGTAACACGTTCATTCCTCATTTTAACAATTCTTTTCACGCCTAACACGCCCCAGAGCTTTTCCATATGATTGCAGTGAACTTTACAACAGCCTAATATGCATATTTATTCTCACCTCGGGGAAATTCCTGGTGCCATTCATCCTAATATTTAATAGAATTAACTATTTTAAATCAGTACTACTACTACGGCTGTTGCTGCTCTTACTATTACTACTACTACTACTACTACTGCTACTACTAATACTACTACAACCTAAGCCGATTCGGAATTTAACTGTATCACCCAGCCATTCACAACTTTACACTTGTTTCAGCTACTCGCAGTCTAACATAACTTAGCTCAGAAACATTCAGCAAACACCATGAAGGAACTATTATTACTGCACAACAACAACAAAATCAACACATTAACAACTGACAAGAAACCGAGAGAGAGCAGAAGCGCAAAGACTTCGAGGGCTAGAGAGAGACTTTTAAAATATTATTTAAAACAACAACAGCCTAATATGCATCTTTAACTCAGGAAACTCCAAGTCCAACCGTTTTCGAATCCGCGCTTGACGAAGAGTAAAATTCTCTTGTGACTCATTCATTTAAAATGGGGGCCAGGCCTTTGAATACTCAGCAATTTATATGGGATGAGAAAACCGGTGCTTTAAAAACTACCGTTTGAAGCGTCTTTTTTTGGGGACGTGGATGGCCTAGTGGATTAGAGCATCCGGTTGTTGTTAACTCAGCAACGCGGAGTCCAACGTTCGAATCCCGCTGACGAAGAGTAAATCTTCTGTGACTTCATTCATTTAAAAATATTAAATGAGTCACAGGAGATTTTTCTCTCTCCCTCAGCAGGATACGAACGCTGGACTCGGCGCGTAGCTGAGTGAACAGCAGCCGAGAGCTTTATCCACTAAGCTTATCCACTTTAAATGAATGAGTCACAAGAGATTTAACTCTTCGTCAGCGGGATACGAACGCTGGACTCCGCGTCGCTGAATGAAACAGCAGCCGAGAGCTTTATCCACTAAGCTATCCACTTTAAATGAAAGAAGTCACAGAAGATTTTACTCTTCGTCAGCGGGATACGAACGCTGGACTCCGCGTCGCTGAGTGAACACAACAGCCGAGAGCTTTATCCACTAGGCTATCCACTACGTCCCCAAAAAAGAAAGTTTCAAACATAGCTTTTAAAGCTCTCGTTTCGAATCCCATAATTGCTGAGTACTCAAAGGCCAAGCCCCGCATTTTAAATGAATGAAGTCACAGAAGATTTTATCTTCGTAGCGGATAGACGCTTGCTCCGCGTCGTGAGTGAACAGCAGGCCGAGAGCTTTGCGCACTTGGCTATCTACTTTCCGAAATAACGAAGGTTTCAAGCCCATTTCATCTACCTCATTTAATAGAATTTAACTATTTTTTCAAATCAGCACTACTACTACTACTACTACATAAACAGACTCGGAATTTAACGTGCATCAACAAGGCCCATTGCAACTTTAGCATTTGTTTCAGCCACTGCACAGTCTAACATAACCTACTCAGAAACATTCCAGGCAAACACGCATGAAGGAAACTACTCCATTACTGGGGCACAACAACAAAATCACACAATTAACAAACTGACCAAGAAACCCATGCGGATCTTCCAAGTCGCAGAAAGAGTAATTTATTATTGTTACACACTTACGCGGTAGGGCAGGATGGAGCTGTTGGCGAGAAAGTATTAAAATTAAGAGATCTAAGGTTGTGGTCAGATTTACCAATGGAAGCGAAGGTGGTGTATTTATAGAGAGAAGGACTGGTGGTGAAAACATAGGTCAAGTGTGTCAAGAATTGGTTGGAACGATCCGGAATGTGTGTGGTTCTTTAATTAGTGGCTCCAGATCGTTGAGAATGCCTAATGATTCGGCCTCCTCCCACCTAAATCAGGCATGAGAGGACCCCCACCATTCAGGTTGTGGTAAAATTGAAATCCTCCAATAGAAGGACGCTCAGTAATTTGAATGAGAAGATATAACAGTCTCGTGAGAAGTAGTAAGAATATTCAAAAAAAGGGGTGAAAATCATTGCAGATAGGTGTACGTTATTCAATGCCATCAACAAACTTCAGGTCACGTTTTATATTAGTTTCTGTTCTTCTACTCAGAGTTATTAAATTCGAAGGAATGGCTGCAATAAAGTAGCCCGTTTTTCACTGATGTGACACATAATAAGTGCATTACTGCTTGAAGCAGACAACGTCGATACCGCATTACGGACATTAGATTGCAAATAATACCTTTCAACGTATGCGGAATTGATGCTGCTGTAACACCAAGAAATTAAATTACACCCCACTGTTCCGAGAATAATGTTAACAGACGTGGCTATAAAAGAAGCATTGCCATATTTCGATCGAAGAATACAGATACTCCAGAAATCTTAGATAAAATATCAATTTTAAAAAAAATAGAACGAATTGGTACAAATATCAGAAAAATAGATATTCTCTGGCAATTGTCATGGTCATTTCCAGGAAAAGATCATTGCAATTGGTCTGGAATGATGCAGAGTGTATACAGTAACTCGAACCTCCAACACTCTGGAAAGGCATCTGTTAGATTCCTGCCAATCATTAATATGGCACCAAGTAATATGACTTGATATTATCAACTCTCTTATATTTGAATAAAATTGCACATGAAAATTAGGTTCCATGCATAGTCACTTTCGATCAATCTTTGTACTGGAAAGCGTCACAAGTTATTCATCAGTACAAAGAGCTTGCGAACACACTATTATTGCTAGGGTCTTTCCATACTCTCATAAATCTTGTGGGCTCGATTGGGACATTAATGAACGGTTCAGGTCTAAAGGAAGTGTTACGACAGATATATGGTTATAATGCTGTACTTCATATGATGACTGGCAAAGCCATCTCCAGGGATATCCGTGGTCATATGCTTGTCGACGCAGCTCTGTCTACTTTATTACTAGAAGAGGTTTATCCCTGTAATGAAGACGGGAGTTGCCACAAAGTTATTGAAGACGCTTCGAATTTGTACGGCGGTATGACGTCTGGAAATGAATTGGCTGCGAATATGGAGACTTCGGATACAATTTGTGAGATTGATAATGCTTTGAAGGATAAGAAACTGCAGTTACAATCATCAGAAACTAGTAAGCTGTGGTTGGCATACCAGGAAATGGTGAACACCGTAAGGAAGTTGATTGCCGCTGATAGATCTAGTTAATGGGAATTGCATTTAGAGGCAATCCAAGAATGCTTGGTCATTTTTGCTGCAGCTGCTCATCACAACTATCTTAAATCTGGCTACAAGTACCTAAAGGATATGTTGAATTTGCACTCTGATAATCCATCTGTTTATGAACTGTTTCAGATAGGACAATTTGTAGTTCGACGAAGCGATCGATTCTGGGCAGGATTAGGGAGTGACCTCGTAATAGAACAAATGTTGATGCGGTCTATTAAGAGCAGAAGTGGGTGACAGACGTGAAAGTGATGTAACAAAGAATTCAGCTGGCAACTTGGGCTAAAATCATACCTGTGTGTTGACTTTTCAACTTTCATGCAATGCAAGAATACGCACGTATCATTTGAAACTAAGAACAGCAACAAAGAAGTTGGGGAGACGCGCGTCCGATCTAGGGATTATTTAGCGACTTCCAAAAAGTTGTCGAGTACATTAAACTATGTCTCCATTTGATGATGACTTATCTCTCACGAAGTAAAACTGTTGGGCTGATCAAAGTGTAAACGTACAGGAACTACATTCCATTGGCACTGAAATAATAAAAAAATGGTTGAAAAGCTGTATACACTTATTGTGCAAAAAGAAGCGACAAAGCGAAGACATTGGGGTCCGAATCTGCCTGTTGTAAAGTGCAGAAAACAATTTGACATAGATCCACATTGTTGTTTCAGAGAAGATGGCTGATGCTGACAGTTTAGTAACATAAATCTTGGCAGTGTTTAAATTATGGAGCTCTGAGCGCTTATCCGCCAACGTTATTTGTATCCCGAAGTCTTTTATTAAAAAAAGTTGATAAGCCTCAGTTTACGTCCATGCAATACGAGAAAGTGTGGTACCTTGTTTGTAACGAATATGGTTTTCAGACACTGCAACCTAACGTCCAGTTCGTTTTTAGAATGGAGGATCGCCCTACTTCATCGTGGATGTGGAGGCCTGGAACATAGCCATTCCACGCAAAGTTCAACCTTTGATAATATAATTATAGCGAGCTATTGTTGTCTTCGATGGCTACGGCAGTGTATCCTTCCATTAAGACATGACTCACAGAAGGCGCAGCACTTGCAAAATTAGCAAGCTGTACACTTCAGTCCTACTATGAAGTTTGTCGGGGAGAAAGAAATTTCTTGGCCAATTATGACAATATAAGGCAGCAATTAATTAATGCCTCGTATGCAGGAGCTTGAACAAAATAGGGTGCGCTGTAAAAAAGCTGATGGATCGCATATTTAGAATATTGTTCATCTGGCAGTAAACGTCATCTACCAATATAATGACCGTCACTGTTGGTGAAGATACAGAACTTGTTGGTTCTTTTGTTATAACATGCGAAAAACAATGGTTTTAAAACTGTATACTTACGGAGTGACATAAAAAGACTGTTGTCTAACAAATCCGGTGTATGATATTCTTGAATTAAAGCTTTGCTGGTAATGATATTTGTATAAATTTTGTTTTTTAGCATGCTTTTTAGACTGGTTTGTGACACAAAACGTCAGAATCTTTGCATCGGAAAGGCCAGAGCATTGGAAGAAACTAAATGAATGATGAATAACTACAGCTTTGGCTGCAACCGTAATTTTCTCAGATGGAAACTCACAGTGTGGCATTGAATCTGCAGGAAGTAAGGCTGTGTCAATACTATATGACAGCAAGACAGGAAATTCTCTAAAAGCACTTCGTCATCGAATGCTAGTGGAAAACGTTGAAGCATCTAAATCGTTTGTTGCACCTGAACGTTGGCCACTAACAGAATCAGCCAACAAAGTTCCATAGCTTTCGTACATACTATCAGGTATGTGTTTGAAAATCACAAGAAACGCCTTTAACTGCAACAGAATGGGGTTGGTTTGTTAGGGAAAACTCGTATTACCCTACAGTATCTGATATACCACCAGCCCCAGAGTGGTTACTGAAAATGATCCATTGTTCTTGTAAGACGCATTGCTCAACAATTTGATGTGGATGCAAACAGAACAGGCTGCCTTGTTCAGCCTCTTGTGGGGAGTGCAGATCTGTGGATGTGGACAACAAGCGTTGAAAACTGAAAAACAAGACAGTGATTCAGTGCATAGTTTGTCCGGACTTTATTTATTCATTCCTTAAGGGACTTTGTTCTTACAGTAGTTTTATACTAAATATAAAAATATGAAAGAAAATAAAATTATATTTCAAGAATAACGAATTTATTAGAAAGGACAGAAATACTTATTAATTACATTTTATTGTCATAATTTAGTATAAACTACTGTAAGAACAAAGTCGCTTTAGGAATTGAATAAATAAAGTCGGGACAAAACTATGCATCTGAATCACCGTCATTGTTTTCAGTTTCAACGCGTTGTTGTCACATCCACAGATCTGGCACTCCCCACAAGAGGCTGAACAAGGCAGCCTGTTCTGTTTGCATCCACATCGCATTGTTGAGCAATGCGTCTTACAAAAACAATGGATCATTTTCAGTAACCACTCTGGGGCTGGTGGTATATCAGATACTGTAGGGTAATACGAGTTTTCCCTAACAAACCAACCCCATTCTGTTGCAGTTAAAGGCGTTTCTTGTGATTTACAAACACATACCTGATAGTATGTACGAAAGCTATGGTACATTGTTGCTGATTCTGTTAGTGGCCAACGTTCAGGTGCAACAAACGATTTAGATGCTTCAACTTTTTCCACTAGCATTCGATGACGAAGTGCTTTTAGAGAATTTCCTGTCTTGCTGTCATATAGTATTGACACAGCCTTACCTCCTGCAGATTCAATGCCACACTGTTGAGTTCCATCTGAGGAAAATACGTTTGCAGCCAGCTGTAGTTATTCATCATTCATTAGTTTTTCCAATGCTCTGGCCTTTCCGATGCCAAAGATTCTGGACGTTGTGTCACAACCAGTAAAAGCATGTAAAAACAAAATGTTATACAAATATCATTACCCAGCAAAGCTTTAATTCCAAGAATATCATACACCGGATTTGTAGACAACAGTCTTTTTATGTCACTCCGTAAGTACAGTTTAAAACCATTGTTTTTCGCATGTTATAACAAAAGAACCAACAAGTCTGTATCTTCACCAACAGTGACGGTCATTATATTGGTAGATGACGTTACTGCAGATTGAACAATATCTAAATATGCATCTCCATCAGCTTGTTTTACAGCGCACCCTATTTTTGTCAAGGCTCCTGATACGAGCATAATTAATTGCTGCTTATTTGTATAATTGGCCAAGAAATTTTCTTTTCCCCCGACAAACTTCATAGTAGGACTGAAGTGTACAGTCTTGCTAATTTTCCAAGTGCTGCGCCTTCTGTGAGTCATGTTCTTAATGGAAGGATCACTGCCGTAGCCATCGAAGACAACAATAGCTCTGCTATAATTATATTATCAAATGTAAACTTTGCGTAGGAATTGGCTATGTTCCCAGGCCTCCACATCCCACGATGAAGTAGGGATCCTCCATCTAAAACGAACTGGACGTTAGTTTGAGTGTCTGAAACATATTCTGTACACAAGGTACCACACTTTTTCTGATATGCATTGGACTAAAAAACTGAGCTTACACTTTTTTTTTTAAATAAAGTTCGGGATACAAATAACGTTGGCGGATAAGCGCAGAGCTCATAATTTAAGACATCTGCAAGATTTATGTTACTAACTGTAGCAACAGCCATCGTTCTCTGAAACAACAATGCTGGATCTATGTCAAATTGTTTTTCTGCACTTACAACAGCAGATTCGGACCCCAATGTCTTCGCTTTGTCGCTTCTTTTTGCACAATAAGTGTATACAGGCTTTTCAACCATTTTGTTTATTATTTCAGTGCCAATGGAATGTAGTTCCTGTACGTTTACACTTTGATCAGCAGTAACTCTAGTAATAATGTTTCTGAGAGATAAGTCATCATCAAATGGAGACATAGGTTTAATATACTCGACAACTTTTTGGAAGTCGCTAATATCCCTAGATCGACGGCTCTCCCCAACTTCTTTGTGCTGTTCGTTAGTTTCAAATGATACGTTGCCGTATTCTTGCATTGAGAGGTTGTAAAGACAACACACAGGTATTGATTTAAGCCAAGTTGCCAGCTGAATTTCTGTAAATCCACTTTCACGTGTCAACCCACTTCTGCTCTTAATAGACCGCATCAACATTTGTTCTATTACGAGGTCACTCCCTAATCCTGCCCAGAATCGATCGCTTCGTCGAACTACAAATTGTCCTATCTGAAACAGTTCATAAACAGATGGATTTTCAGAGTGCAAATTCAACATATCCTGTAGGTACTTGTAACCAGATTTAAGATAGTTGTGATGACCAGCTGCTGCAAAAATGACCAAGCATTCTTGGATTGCCTCTAAATGCAATTCCCATGAACTAGATCTATCAGCGGCAATCAACTTCCTTACGGTGTTCACCATTTCCTGGTATGCCAACCACAGCTTACTAGTTTCTGATGATTGTAACTGCAGTTTCTTATCCTTCAAAGCATTAGCAATCTCACGAATTGTATCCGAAGTCTCCACATTCGCAGCAAATTCATTGCCAGACGTCATACCGCCGTACAAATTCGAAGCGTCTTCAATAACTTTGTGGCAACTCCCGTCTTCATTATAGGGATAAACCTCTTCTAGTAATAAAGTAGACAGAGCTGCGTCGACAAGCATATGACCACGGATATCCCTGGAGATGGCTTTGCCAGTCATCATATGAAGTACAGCATTGGAACCATATATCTGTTGTAACACTTCCTTTGGACCTGAACCGTTCATTAATGTCCCAATCGAGCCAACAATATTCATGAGAGTATGGAAAGACTCTAGCATTAATACTGTGTTCTCAAGCTCTTTGTACTGATGAATAATTTGTGATGCTTTTCAGTACAAAGGTTGATCAAAAGTGACTATGCATGGAACCTTATTTTCATGTGCAATTTTATTCAAATATAAGAGAGTCGATAATATGTAAGTCATATTACTTGGTGCCATATTAATGATTGGCAGGAATCTAACAGATGCCTTTCCAGAGTGTTGGAGGTTCAAGTTACTGTATACACTCTGCATCATTCCAGACCAATTGCAATGATCTTTTCCTGGAAATGACCAGGACAATTGCCAGAGAATATCTATTTTCTGATATTTGTACCAATTCGTTCTATTTTTTAAAATTGATATCCTGCAGAAGATTTCTGGAGGATCTGTATTCTTCGATCGAAATATGGGCAATGTTCTTTATAGCACTGTCTGTAACATTATTTCTCGGAACAGTGGGTTGTAATTTAATTTCTGGTGTTACAGCAGCAATCATTCCCATACCGTGAAAGGTATTATTTCCATCTAATGTCCGAATGCTGTGATCGACGTTGTCTGCTTCTAACAGTAATGCAACATTATGTGTCACATCAGTGAAAACGGCTAACTTGCTATTGCAGGCATTCCTTTCGAATTTAATAACTTCTCTGAGTAGGAAGAAACAGAAAACCTATATAAACGGTGACTGAAGTTGTGATGCATCTTGATATAACTACCACTATCTGCAGTGATTTTCACCGCTTTTTTTGGAATATCTTACTACTTCTCACGAGACTGTTATATCTTCTCATTCAAATACTGAGGTCCTCTATTTGGAGGATTTCAATATTGTACACAACACTGAATGGTTGGGGTCCTCTTAATGCTGATTTAGGTGGGAAGGAGGCTGAATCATTCAGCATTCTAACGATCTGGAGCAACTAATTAAGAACCCCACACACATTCCGGATCGTTCCAACCAAATTCTTGAACACAACTTGACATATGTTTCACACAGTCCCTTCTCTCATATAAATACACCACCTTCGCTCCTATTGGAAAATCTGACCAACCTTATATCTCTTAATTTTAATACTTTTCCTCCAACAGCTCCATCCTGCCCTACGCGTGTTTTCTGTAATAAATTACCTCTTCTGCGGACTTGGAAGATCCGCATTTTCTTGTCAGTTGTTAATGTGTTGATTTGTTGTTGTGGGCAGAATAGTAGTTCCTTCATGGTGTTTTGCTGTAATGTTTTTCTGAGGTAGGTTATGTTTAGACTTTGGTGGCTCACATGACATGTAAAGTCGCCACACACTACTCGTGATGCAGTTAAAATTCCGAGTCTTGTTATGTGTAGTAGTAGTAGTAGTGCTGATTTAAAATAAGTTAATTCTATATAATAATAGGATGATGCACCCGGAGTTTCCTTTTTTTGGGAAAGTGGATAGCCTAGTGGATAAAGCTCTCGGCTGCTGTTTACCAACGACGCGGAGTCCAGCGTTCGTATCCGCTGACGAAGAGTAAAATGCTTCTGTGCTCATTCATTTAAAATGGGGGCTTGGCCTTTGAGTACTTCAGCCAATTAATGGGATTCGAAACCGAGAGCTTTAAAAGCTATGTTTGAAACTTTCAACTTTTTTGGAAGTGGATAGCTAGTGGATTAAAGCTCATGCGGCTGCTTTCACTCAGCGACGCGGAGTCAGCGTTCGTGTACCGCTGTTAAGTGATACTATCGAGCCTGTGACTCGTCGGTTAAGTGGATAGCTTAGTGGATACAAGCAGTAATTTGCTGTTCAGCTCAGCGACGCGGAGTCCAGCGTTCGTATATCCCGCTGACGAAGAGTAAAAATCTGTTTCTGTGACTCATTATCTTAAAGTGGATAGCCTTAGTGATAAAGCTCTCGCTGCTGTTCACTCAGCGACGCGCAAGTTCAGCGTTCGTATCCTGCTGAAGGGAAGAGTAAAATCTCCTGTGACTCATCTTAATATTTTTAAAATGAATTGAGTCACAGAAAGATTTTACCTCTTCGTCAGCGGGATTCGAACACTGGGACTCCGCGTTGCTGAGTTAACACACCGGATGCTCTAACCACTAGGCCCTCCACGTCCCCAAAAAAAGCCGCTTCAAACGTAGTTTTTAAGCACCCGGTTTTCTCATCCCATAAATGCTGAGTACTCAAAGGCCTGGCCCCCATTTTTAAAATGAATGAGTCACAGAAGATTTACTCTTCGTCAGCGGGATTCGAACGTTGGACTCCGCGGTTGCTGAGTTAAAGATGGCAATATTAAAGTGCATATTAGGCTTGTTGTTGTTTTAAATAATATTTTAAAATAGTCTCTCTCTAGCCGCCGAATCTTTTGGCTTCTGCTCTGCTTCGGTTTTCTTGTCAGTTTGTGTAATGTGTTGATTTGTGTTGTTGTGGCAGTAATAATAGTTTTTCTTGCTGTTGTTTTCATTAATGTACGTGATCTAAGTTATGTTAGACTGTGGGTAGCTGAAACAATTGTAAAGTTGTGAATGGCTGGCTGATACAGTTGAATTCGAATCGCTTATGTGTAGTGGTATTACAGTAGTAAGTAGTAGTAGTAGTATAGTAGTAAATAGTAAGAGCAGCAACAACGTAGTAGTAGTACGATTTAAAATAGTTAATTCTATTAAATATTAGGATTGAATGGCACACAGGAATTTCCCCAGAGGTGAGAATAAATATAGGCATATTAGGCTGTTGTAAAGTTCACTGCAATCAGATGGAAAAGCTCTGGGGCGTGTTAGGCGTGAAAAGAATTGTTAAAATGAGGAATGAACGTGTTACAGTCTCTCTCTCTCTCTTTAAAATTTTTATATAAAATGTTACCTATAAATTTCATGAAACTATTATATCTCTGTAAAGGCCTCTCTCTCTCTCTCTCTCTCTCTCTCTCTCTCTCTCTCTCTCTCTCTCTCTCTCTCTCTCTCCTTTAAAATTTTCATTTAAAATGTTAATTTATAAATTCATGAAAATATGCTACTCTCTTAACTCTCTCTCTCTCTCTCTCTCTCTCTCTCTCTCTCTCTCTCTCTCTCTCTCTCTCTCTCTCTCTCTCTCTCTCTCTCTCTAAAAATTTCATTTAAAATGTTACCTAAATTTCATGAAACTATAATACTACTTGAAAAATTTATCTCTCTCTCTCTCTCTCTCTCTCTCTCTCTCTCTCTCTCTCTCTCTCTCTCTCTTTCTCTCCCTCTCTCTCCCTTTAAAAATTTTCATTTACAATCAGTTACCTATAAATATGTAACTATTAGTACACTGAAAGTAATGGTCCTCTCTCTCTCTCTCTCTCTCTCTCTCTCTCTCTCCTCTCTCTTCTCTCACACACAGTTCCTCCTGGACCACTCCACCCTCTACATTCATTTTGAAAGATGTCCAACCCAATGGAAAGTGACTCACGCTAGGGAGGTAGCCTTGGGGCAACTAACCTCTGACCTTTTTCGAATTTCTAATTGAGGCATTGAAAACATGGTTGTCTTCAATATATATATATATATATATATATATATATATATATATATATATATATAGGTATATATATATATATATATATATATATATATATATATATATATATATATATATATATATATATATATAATAGTCATTATTCTCTGTAAACGTACAGAGTCTCTACTGAATGTAGTTATTTCCTCCTAAAGAGATACGAGTTATACACTTACTTTTGGAAAAGAGTAAGAGTTTATGGCAATTGTAACTCCAGATAAATGAAGATATAAATAGTTCAAGCGAATATAAGTGGTTAATTTTCCATGTGGTCAAAGTGGTAATTCTACTTTTGTCGTTGATTAAAGTAACAGTGTTAATTTATTTAAATTGAAACACGTTTATAGTAAAAAAATATTTTTATATTTCAAAATGATAAAGTCTCCTCTCTATTATATATATATATATATATATATATATATATATATATATATATATATATATATTATTATTATTATTATATATATATATATATATATATACATATATTATATTATTATATCAGTTGGGAGTAGGCAGAGTAGGCAACGCCTACTTGCCTTAGTGAGCTCAAAATATTAATAAGTCAGCATATATATATTATTATTAGTTATTATTATATATATATATATATATATATATTATATTATATTATATTATATATATTATATATATATATATATATTATTATATATATATATATTATATTATCATATATATTATATATATATATAAAGAATGATTTCGTTCGAAGGCTAGCTTTAAGATGCCGTCATCAATTTCTACTCGATTCCTTTTTTAATAGTAGCGATCGGTGGCAATTGTTACTTCTCTGTGCAAAAATAGTTCCTATTCTCTAAGGCTTGTGCAACTTTGGATGTGCCTGACGAGTCGGTAGCAGTCATTTTTTTTTAAATAATCCCCATTTAAATTGCATTAGCAAGAAATAATAATAATATTATTAATAACATAATTATAATAATTAACTAATTAATAATTTTATGCTAACTTGATCATCTCTTATACCGACTTATTTAATTCGAAATTTCCCTTAAAAATATTGACTCAAAACCAGAGTCTAAGAAAACGCGTTGAGTCACGACTCTTCCTCGGCACTTTGTAGCATGCCTCTGCAGACCAGCAGTTTTCTATATATTAATAATGTGAGTGATTTTGTGTGGAGTTTTAGTTATTAATAATACGATTTTCATATTATTTATTATATTAATTTATTACTGATTTTGTGTGTTTTTAATAAAATTGAGCTTTTATAAATACTGGGATATTGGAATCGTATTCGATTTGTTTCATTAAAAATTACTAAATTCTTTTTCGAGTGTTGTGAGGCCCATTGAAATTCAAATGTTAGAATATTTGGAACCATTCATTCTCTTACATTGTCGCTAAATGTAAGTAATATATATATATATATATATATATATATATATATATATATATATATATATATATATATATATATATATATATATATATATAGTTATTATATAAGTATAGATATATATATATATATAGCATATATATATATATATATATATATATATTATTACATATATATTATATATTATATATATATATATGTTATTATATATATATATATTATATATTATTATATATATATTATAAAAATTATTTATTTTCCTACTCAAGAATTTTGACCACGAGCCAGTCATTTGATAGAGAGTATGTATATATATATATATATATATATATTATACCTATATATATATATATATATATATATATATATATATATATATATATATATATATATATATATATATATATATATATATATACGTAAAATGTGGATATATATTGTTATTGATATGTGGTTTGGTCAAATCTCTAAATTCACGCTGAGAAGCTTCTCTCTCTCTCTTCTCCTCTCTCTCTCTCTATATATATATATATATTATTATATATATATATATATATATATATATATATATATATATATATATATATTATATATATAGTATATATATATATATATATATATATATATATATATATAAATATATATAATGTAATAATAATAGTAATAATAATAATAATGATAAAATATATTCAGTCCTGTCTCTGGAGGCATATGGTCAATATCTATGGTCTATTTTTACGCTCAAAAGGTTACGCTGCTAATCTTTTTTAATTATAAACTTTTATTCCTTTTCTCATATTATATATTTATATATTTATATATCTATTTATATTTATATATATATTTATATATATATATATATATATATATATATATATATATATATATATATATATATATATATATTAAGGAGTATATTATGATCGAATCTTTGGAAGCTCATCGAGCGCCTACTTCGCACTGAAGTATAAGTGACCCGTAATTGAGACCAGCGAAGGTCGGACAGCGCGGAGGTTCGTAGTCCGACCTTCTCCCTTTGTTCTCGATAAGACTTCAAATGAAGAGAGTAGGGGAAAGCAAGTGAAAGTGTGCGGGGCAAGACCTGACCAAACGTATACAGCGCAAGGTGAGTAGTCATGAGGAAACAGTCAACTGGCGGTACACACAAAGAGCCACAGTGACAACAGACACAAAGGTCGGCAAAGCACTCATGAAAAACGTGAGATGGGGTAATAGACGCGACCATGTGACCACAAGCGTACGCACGCCATAGGCACGTCCAGTACGTGTGTCGTGGTAGGCACGCATACCTAAAATAGCCCAGAAAAGGTTTTCTGGATACACGATTTCGTGACGTCATTGGTCGGGCTGTTAGCCGATCTAATTACCACTGATAAGGTTGTAAATTTTGGCTGGTCACCGATACTTTTATCTATATATATAAAGATATATATATATATATATATATATATATATATATATATATATATATATATATATATATATATGTTATTATTAAGTATATATATATATATATATATATTACAGTTGTCACCACCACTACGGGTCAGAGCCCTGTTCATGAGGGTGTTGCACCTTCAAAGTTCTAAATTCAACCAACGTAAATTACGCAGATTAGCACAGACGCAGGCTTTAAAGTGAGGGGATTAAATTCAGCAGGAAACGCAGAAGATGGAAGAGAATTCCACAGGACAGATGTCTCAGGAAAGAAGGAAGCACCGCAGCGAACTAGCCTTTACCAATATCAACACAAAACTCATACGCAGATACAAGGCACCTCTTGTGTTACGGGGGCGTCGTAGCAGGGTGGTGCCGCGAGCGATGAAGTTCTGAGCACCTCAAGCCGCTGTACCTATAGAAAAGTAGACAGCGACCAACATCGCGCCGAAAAGATGGAGGGTCAAGTGAAGTGGAAAGTATACAACAGTTTATAAACCTTTATGTCTTTGACTTGATCCTATCCAAAAGCCGAGTGAAACCAGACCCCACAGATATGAGCAGTACTCCATACAAGGCGGATGAGGCCCTTATATAACTGGAGTAACTGAGAATGAGAAAAAGTCTCGCAGTCTAAAGAGAACTCCCAGTTTCTTTGAGGCCGCCCTAGCAACCTTTGTGATGTGAGGTTTCCAAGACATTTTTTGTTATGTTAAGGCTAAGGATAAATATATATTGTTAACAGGAGAGACGAGAGAACCGTCGAAAAAGGTAGGGAAGTTAGAAGGTGCCTTAGAGAGGGAGATTTTCAGAAAGATTAAGACGAGAGACAATTCCAGAAGTAAGGAGTAGAATTGAAATGAGCTGAAGAATGAAGGGTTGAGTCATCGGCATAGGTGGATAGAGTTGGAATGTGCAGGTGAGAAGATCATTACTCGTAAAGTAGGAATAAAGGGGAGGAGAGGCATGGGTCCCCAAGGAACAATTAATTATTGACAGAAAAGATTAAGTCCCTTCTCATCAACACAGCCGATGTTATTGAGCGATTTGAAAGAAAACTAGACATAGTAAGCAAAGAGAAGATAAACCCAAAGGATGAGAGAGTTTGGGAGAGAGCACGCGATATACCCGTCAAATGCTTTAAAATTTTCAAGCGCCACCACGCAAATCTCCCGTATTTCCTAAGGGTGGAAACCATAAATCAGTAAGATAGGAAAGTATATCTCCAGTAGACCTCAAGCGCCGAAAGCCGTACTGGCGATTTGATAGAAGCAATGAGTTTGATGATCTATAAAGTGTGACTTGAAAAGGGTTTCCAAGATCTTAGATAGAATGGTATGAGAGCTACAGACGATAGTTAGGAAAAAGACCCTCAGAGTGCCTTTTTCGGAATAGTTGGACGTGTGCGTGCTTCCAACACTGAGGGAAAGTGTTAGTATTGGAGATTGAGACATAGAGAATATTAACGGGGGCGGGGTCAGCACGGGAAGCTTACTCCTCAAATTGGAAGCATCCGGGCTACCTGCCTTCCTAACGTTCAGATTTCAGAGCCCATGCATCCGATCAAATGTAGTCACTGATAACGGCACAGGACACCTGAGAGGGGATGGAGTAGAAGGAGGAATGCCAGAATCGTCCATGAATCGTTCAGGGTTGAGTTAGAGGAAAATAGGAGGCCGAAGAGATTGGCCTTTTCAGTTGGAGAATTAGCAACAGAACTATCAGATCGAATAAGAGGAGGAAAGGCAGATTTACAGAAGTTGTTAGAGATGTTTTTGGCAAGAGGCCAGAAAGATTTGTCATAGTAAGATATATATATATATATATATATATATATATATATATATATATATATATATATAAATATATATATATGTTATAAGAGAAATAGAGAAGTATATATATATATATATATATATATATATATATATATATATATATATATGTTATATATATATATATATATATATATTAGGGATGTCCCGAACCAGAATTTTTATTCCGCCGGAATCGGAACTTCGAACCTTGGAAAGTTCCGGCCGCAGTCCGGAATTTTTTGACTTCAGCCACACCTTACATATTCTACTTAAAACTTGTCTGGATAACAAGTGGAGTCTCTCCTGAAGTATCTGGCATCTTGTCATATCCATACTGTGAGCCAAAATTTGGATAAGCGGATCAATAAATTTATTAAGTAAAAAGAATATACTATATAAAGTTCTCTACGGGTCTTCAAAGTTTAAAAAGCTTTTTTCAGAAGTGGGTAACGTGTTTGAGGATAAGAGATGACGTTTAACTCCACAACATAGAGAGCAACTTATTTTCCTACACCCACAACATTTCAAAATTCAAATAAGTTCAATTTAAGTAAGAAAACTATGGAGTCATTTTTAAAAATTTTAATTTTATTTTTGTTTAAACAGTATAGTTAATATTTTGTTTGTAGTGTTTCTACTTTGAATAATTTTTAATAATAATATTAATAATAGCAATAATAATAACAATAATAATAATAATAATACACACTCACCCTGTACAAATTTAATTTATCCCCAGGTCTAGATTCTTGAGCAGGATTGGCATAAAAAAGATCAAATATTTAAATTAACTGATTTTTTTACGTTTTTTTTTATTAAAAATCATACTTTTAAGAGTTTAGACCACTTTTTTCTAAATTAATAATTAACTTGTTATTAATAATAATGATATGTAGATTGTCTACATAATAAGTAAATTATCAATGTTATCAATATTTTGTTGAAAAGAAACAAATAAAATTAGAGTACTCAGATATTATACAGCATATATATATATATTTCAGCCTCCAACTTTGGCGAAATAAAAACTGAACCTTAGATGTTTGCCAGACGACGTTTTTATGGGTTTATTAGTAGAAAAACTGAAAATATACATCAATCGATAGATACTGAAGGAGTAATTGCAATTACTAACGTATTATATAAACATACATTTTTTTACAGTTTCATGTGTCTTAGTTTTCATATTGGCTTGAAGTCAACTAGCTGTGTGCTTTTTCCTAAAGTATCTTGTTCTGATAGTATTCTCCGCTGTAACTCTCGATATGTCGATAGAATGTGGTGCCTCATTCTTGCTAAAAATGTATATATATATATATATATATATATATATATATATATATATATATATATATATATATATATATATATATATATTTTATATATTTATATTTATATATATATATATATATATATATATATATTACAGTTTTTATATATATTATGTAATATATATATAAAAACTATATATATATATATATATATATATATATATATATATATACATAGATGGATATATGTTGTTATATATATTTATATATATATATATATATATATATACAGAGTGGCGCACATAAAACCGGCCCCATCTACGAAAAAATGATTATCAATAAAATATTTACCTAACTACCTACGACCGTACACGACGGTTATCACAACAATGTTGAGTATCATGCAGATCATGTCAACGCATCCTTCATGGTTTAAAAATGAAACCCTACCGTGTGATTGTTGTTCATGAAATAAAAGAAGCGGATAAGTGTAAGCGTAAAACTTACTGTAATTGGTTGCTAGAGAATGTTGCTAGGGGAAATGTTGATCCATTTCTCTTCTTTTCAACGGATGAAGCTTGGTTTATTTGTCGGGTTACGTTAATTCCCAAAACTGTCGACACTGGGCTACAGAGAACCCACACGAGTCCATGCAAATGCCATTGTCGATTTTCGTGCCTGGTGCTCTTTCTGGTACTCAGAATAATTTGGTCCAATATTCTTCAACGAAACTGTAATATTTACCTACAGGTCTGTTTACCTACAGGTCTATAGTGATTTCTCACAGTTAACTCCAAACGAAAAGCATTATGCTATTTCCAGAAGGATAGCTCTCCGGCCCTACGATGTAATCTGTGTTTATTGACCAACCTTTGTCATTTATACAGAGGAAAAATCATCAGCAGTCAGGGCCTTTCCCGGGTCTCCCGACCTCTTATCATGTGACTATTTCCTGTTGGGATTTCTAAAATCTAGAGTTTACCACAACAATCCCAGAACAATTGACACATTGAAAAATAACATACGTCAAGAGATTTCCAACATCCTACAACGTGTATTGAGAAATGTTTTCAATAACATGCTTAAACGTGCAGAACTTTGCTTTGTTCTTGACGGAGAACATTTCGAACATAGACTTTAAATCTCCTGCTCTGTTAATTAAACCGTAGGTAAAGGTGTCCTATTATTGTCCTATTACTATACTACTATTTGGATTAGACCTGACGTACGTACGTAGGTCAGTAGATTTATTATTGATATTCCTTTTTTCGTAGATGGGGCCGGTTTTATGTGCGCCACTCATATATATATATATATATATATATATATATATATATATATATATATATATATATATATATATATATATATATCTTTTATATATATATATATATATATATATATATATATATAATTTAAATCTTAATTAAACTAAATAATTATATTTACTAAACCTATTATTAATTAGGTAATTAGGATTATGAACTAATTTAGAAAAATAATAATTAAAAGAAATGTTGTCGAAAGAAATAAAAATCTCAAAAATCCAAAAAATCCCCAACCTGTTCTAAAGTATTATAAAGCTATCGGTTCGAGTGTAAAAAAATATTCATTTCAAATTTAAAGTTTTCGAAAGTATAGAGTCGATGTCATTTTATCATGAAATTTGTTCACATATATCAATTTTCTATTTTATTTTTTATGTATAATCATAACTGATGCAATGACAATCAATTACTGAATTTCTCTTAAGAAAGAAATTTAAAAGAAAACAGTTAGTTCCGGCCGAACCGGAATTTCCAAAAACGAGGTCTCCACCCAGTTCTTGGCACATCCCCAATATATATATATAGAAGACAGTACAGTTAGATAGCATATATATATATATATATATATATATATATATATATATATATATATATATATATATATATATATAGTTATATAGTTATATAGTTATATAGTTATATAGTTATATAGTTATATAGTTATATAGTTATATAGTTATATAGTTATATAGTTATATAGTTATATAGTTATATAGTTATATAGTTATATAGTTATATAGTTATATAGTTATATAGTTATATAGTTATATAGTTATATAGTTATATAGTTACATAGTTATATAGTTATATAGTTATATAGTTATATAGTTATATAGTTATATAGTTATATAGTTATATAGTTATATAGTTATATAGTTATATAGTTATATAGTTATATAGTTATATAGTTATATAGTATAGCTCTGACAAAATGAATGTAAAAACCCGCAGCTTTAAAGCTTCGTAAGACAAATGCTAAAACGAAAACGACTCTTACAATACAGCAGTTTTCGTTTTTTCATTTATGCTTAAGAAACATAAAAAATGCTTGAGTTTGCATTCGTTTTTGTAAGACAAAATCGTAAGAAATGCCCACTAATTTATGACGTGTTTACGCAAAAATGTAAACAAACAATATGGCGACGTGGTAGCCCGTTTGAATTGATGAATGTTTCATTCAATAAAAATCAGATTTAAATATAATTTCTTCCAAATAGATAAATCATCACAATAGTAGATCAATTATTTGTAATATAACCATTTGTTATGTTTTTATTTCTGTTTATTCCAAATCGATGGGCTCCATCACAACAGCTGATTCCAATTGTTTGCAAACAAAAGTAAACTTCGTAAGAAATCACAGTCATTTTTAGTATAAGGAAATTCTTGTGCTAAACTGTGTGTAAGCATATCCTTTACCGAGCGAGCGTAAGCAATAAATGACAAAAGCAAAAAGTATATGTCAGATAGATCAGGAAATTATCGGACAAATTGCGGATATGCTCTTCAAAATTCAAAATTTTCAACGGCTGTTTTCGAAAGAAAGCCACGCTACATTTTCCTACGTCGAAATGTAAGAAACATTGCGATTGGTTCATAAACAAATTTCTATTTTATTTTTTTTTAATTTTCATTGTACTCTTTATGTCATTTTTGAAAATAACGTAATTAAATAATTTTTATAAAAATGTTAGGCGTTTTCCTTCAAATTTTTTTAGAACGATAAATAATATAGATGATATTTTAATTGAATTTGGAAAGCAAAGAAAGTGGAATTGTTTAAGTTTTGGCGGCATCATTTCATGAAAAGTATACATGAAATAATGAAGATAAAAATTATCGGAAAAATTATAACATTTTATTGAAATAATATATATTTAATTAATATATATATATATATATATATATATATATATATATATATATATATATATATATATATATATATATATATATATATATATATATATATATATATATATATATATATATATATATATATATATATATATTGATTTTTATTTTCTGTTTTGGTTGAAGGATCTTCTAATTCCTTTTTAGATGTTTTAGAAAGTTTAGCAGTAGACTCGTGAAACGACACTATTTAAATAGGAAAAATGAATTATTTAATTTAGATAGTTTTTTATTGTTTTTTATTTTTATTTTTTAGGAGTGATAGCCAAAAAGAGATTTATTTTCTGATGTACTTTAGTATAAAAATCAGTATATGAGATATAAGCAAAGTGATAAAAAAGTTAAAAGTTATTATAATAAGTGAAAAACTAAAAGTGGAAAAAAAGGCATGATATTATTCATTAGTGTAAAAAACATTTACATTTAAAATTAATTGACTATACGATTCTGCGCGATCAGTTTATTTGTGAGGACATTCAAGTTTATTTAATTATTTTATATATATTAAGAAGAAGAATGGTGGTATGGCCATACCCCAATCTAATGACCCTTATATGTGATGAAAATAAATTAACTTAAGTTGAAGTATTCTATAACTTCGAAAGTACTTAGAACGTTGCCTTTTAAAGGTAAGCTGTAATCTCATATATTTATCGTTATTGAAAGTATAATCAATTATAAATCTCTTTTGAAGTTTTTACAATCTATACTTTGTACAATTTCATAAGAATTTATACTTGAATTTCCATAATCTCATTCAACTTGATTCCTTCCCAATTTTCTTCTAATTGAGCCGGAGTGTACTCTTCTTCTTCTTTCATAGTTGTATTGTATATTCTGAACACTTTCTGAAAGTATAATCATATATATATATATATATATTATTTATATATATATATATATGTATATATATATATATAAGAGCAGAAGTATAAAGAAAGAGTATATATATATATATATATATATATATATATATATATATATATATATGTGATATATATATATATATATCAGAGCTGGGCACGCCTATAATTTTTTGAGTTCGCCTATGCCGCCGGGACCTAGTGCGCATAGCGCCTATGCGCCTATATTTTTGGTCACATCAATGCGCCTAGCGCCTATGCGCCTACGACTTTTCGCCGGCTGGTGGATGTTCGCTAAATTTATTTGCAAAGTAAACTATGCGATAATAAAGCATGCTTTTATAAGGAAGAAAACACATATTAATATTTGTAATTAAAACACCGTAAACTAATATCATCTACACGTCCTCTTCCACCTCCATGTCTTTGTGGTCCATGTTTTCCCCAGAGGTTCAGCACGAGCGCTGAGGAAGTTGAAAATTTTCTGAGCCATAGTTGACAATTTATTTGTATTTAAGAACTACTGAACTAGTTATATATATAAAGAATATATATATATATATATATATATAGGTATATATATATATTAAGTTATGATATATATATATATATATATATATATATATATATATATATATATATAAACATATGTAAATATATTACATAGGGTCGGCGCTGTGTGGGGCAGGGGGTTGGTGCAGTGCTACTGCCAATGAGAGGGGCAGGCTAACGCTAACGGTTAATAAAAATAAACATAAAAATGAAAATAAATAATAATAATAATAATAATAATAATAAATATTGTAATAATAATAATAATATCAGCGTTAGTCAGTTAGGCCTAATCTTCGCTCGGAATTGGAAGCCGCAAAAACGGCGTAACCCGCTTATTTCACCCTTGCTCTCGGGGGATATCCCCTAGAATCAACCTAGCGACTTGAAAACTCACCAGTAATCAGTTTAACATACCAATAGAACATATACAAAGTTTCATTACGATATCTAAAACCGTCTTATATATATATATATATATATATATATATATATATATAGGCATATATATATATATATATATATATATATATATATATATATATATATATATATAGTATATATATATATATATATATATATATATATATATATATATATATAAAAGTTTTATGCACTGGTTTTTAAAATGATACAAGTTTGCCACGTTTCAAGTTCTAACTTTTAAGGGTAAAAAATGCTTTGTTCCTGTTCATAGGCGCAAAGAAATTGGCTGTGCGCCTTGCTTAGTCCTGCCTTTTTAAAATCTGTTGCGCCTTATGCGCCTGCGCATACGAATTGATAGTACGCCATAGGCGCATAGGCGCAACGCCCAGTTCTGATATATATATATATATATATATATATATTTATATGAAGCGTATATATATATATATATATATATATATATATATATATATATATAAACTACCTATTAACGTGCTTTATCCCCTATGCAGGGGGTAACACGGGGGGACCACAGGAAATCGAACTTTAAGGCCGGCTATCCCAAACCAGCGTGTTCGCAGTCGAGTTTTAATTCTTGCCCCCAGGTAGATAAAACTCCAACTGCTACGCGGAGGATTTGAACCAGCGTCCTCTCGTATGAGAGGCGGTGACTCAACCTCCTGCGCCACGAGGCGTTCATATATATATATATATATATATATATATATATATATATATATATATATATATATATATATATATATATATATATATATATATATATATATATATATATATATATATATATATATATATATATATATATATATATATATATATATATATATATATATATTACAGGAGGTCACACTATTGGAAAGTCAGGGAAAAATTAACATGAAAGCTCAGGGAAATTGTTTTAAGATATGCTGTCAGGAAATTAAGCAAAAAACTCAGGGAAATTGCAAAAATTATAACATAATATGAATGATCCATGGACCAAGTTGGTTATTTTTATTTTTATTTTTTTCCCTTACTATATAGTGAAATAAGAGATGTATTTGATAAGTGAATGAAAAGGATGGGTGAGGAATGACATTCCATAAATCTACTTCTATCCTGTTTCTTTCTATTTTTAGTTCACTATTACCTACTATTCTTCCTATTCTGTTTCGTAGAGGTTGTTCCAAGTTCATCCTTTCGATTGAAGGTGATTGGTATATGGATGTGTTTTAGACTGTATGACTTATGACTTAATCTGTTTATATCTTTTTCTTTTTAGGGATTTATACTTTTTGAGGTGTTTTTTTTTGAGGTTTGACGAAGTGATTTTGGATTTTTGTGCAGTTGAAGGTTATTATTATTTCTATTTATAAAATGTGACTTCAAAACAAAAAAACTAACTTTAAAGACCAGTGGTTGGACGTCAAACTGAACCACAGTTTATCAGGTGGTTGGGTAAAGGACCTGATAGTTCCAAGGCATACTGTAAAGTATGTAAAAAGAACTTTGATCTATCTAACATGGGACGCCAAGCCGAAGTTTCACATTCAAGAGGGAAAACTCATTTGAATTTAATCAAAACTCAGCAGGACCAACCATCATTGAAAAACTTTTTCGTTACGTGTTCTAATAATACAAATATTAATGAAAGTGTGTGCACTGAAAATTATGCCATTCCATCAACTTCTCTAATCATACTCAACCGATTGTAAATGACCCTGAGTGTTCTATTAATAAACAACCAAAACCAGTTTATCAATCTTTTTGCATTAAAGATGATGTTACAAGATCTGAAATACTTTGGGCATTAAAGGTGGTGGATGATAAGATAAAATGTCTTTAAACTCGTGTGCAGATATAGGGGGAAACATTTAAATTAATGTTTCCAGATAGTGTGGTAGCTTCAATTTAAAATGGGGCAGATGAAATGTAAATATGTGATTAACCATGGACTTGCTCCATTTTTCTAGAAAGCAAAAGCACAATACACTCTCCTTTGCAGTGAAGCTCAATCTACCCTTGAATTAAAATTCAAAATATTTTTGGATGATGATTGTCTTTCTAAGAGACTTGATTAGTTTTTTTCTTCTATAGTACCTGAGATTTCAATGTTATGTGGAATTGTGACAAACTATTAAATTAGGACTGGATATTTTCGCATGGAAATGCGATAGTGGAAGGAGGGTTTTAAATTAAGCAATTTTAGAGGAGAATCTGAAAGAACATAGTCTGACTTCTCAAAGAATGCACAATGGTATAAGATCTCATGAAAGTATTCATAAGTTCCTATCACTCAAAATATGTTGACAAATGTAAGAGCTGCCCATAGGGAGATATGAAGAACATCTCAAAGAGTCAAAACAGAACCAAAAAGAAGAAGAGAATAAAAGGAAAAAAAAATAATCATGATGCAAACAGATAAGTAAACTTGAAGAGCAGAGAAAGATATTAAAACTCTAAAAGCTTTGACAGAAGAAGACGCTACAAAATCAAAAATTCAGATGAGAAGAAAAAGTTAAACTAAATCTCCCCATTTAGAATTTTTGTCACAGTGGACGTTATGCACCTAGGCTATTAATTGTAAGCTTTAATTTATTTTCTTTTGAAAATAAAACTTTACTCGAAAAATAAAAGGAGTTCGTTGGATTTGGCTATGGGGAAGGTATAGCTGATTACTAAAAAAAAAAATATTTTTTTAAATTCATCCACATGATGAACAGTTTCTAAAGTAAATTTTTCAATAATTTAATGTATGAACTGAGTAAATAGGCTGCAATAATGATTAATAGATATTTTATAAGCCAAAAATAACGAACACGCTGGTCGGGGAAAATCAGATTTGTCAGGGAAAGTCAGGAATTCAAATCAAAATTTCAGTGTGAACCCTGATATATATATATATATATCGATGGGTCTATTTAGGGGATTTCAATGTAGACAACACTGAATGGCTGGGGTCCTCTCATACTGATTTAGGTGGGAGGAGGCCGAATCATTCAGCATTCTCAATGATCTAGCAACCAATCAAAGAACCTACACACATTCCCTGATCGTCCTAACCAATTCTGAAACACTCTTGATTTATGTTTCACCACTAGTCCTTCTCTCTATAAACACACCATTTTCTGCTCCTATTGGTAAATCTGGACCACAACCTTATATCTCTAATTTTAATACTTTCTCCAACAGCTCCATCCTGCCCTATGCGTTTTTTTCTGGCACTTTGATCGGGCTGATTGGGGGCCTTGCGTCGCTTCTACTAACTATAATTGGAATGACTGCTTTGACTCTGATGACGCCTCGGCTTCTGCCACTAAGGTGGGAGCTGTAATCGTTGACGGATGAGAGCAGGTCTATCTCTTTCTCGACTAAATCTTTCTCTCCTCATAATCCATAATGATCGTGCTTGTTCTCTTGCCATTCAGGCTGACAGGAAAAATTTTCGTTCTCCTATCACTCTCGCTAACTTTCACTCAGCTAGAAATCAGCTGCAGGGATACTCTAGACTTGATGGGCTTTCATCAAACTGAAAGAACCCCTTGGATCCCACTGACAATCTTTCTGGCCTTCTTAAAAAAAATAATTTCTAACAACTTCAACTTCTCTCGTTTTCTGGTTTGATCTGGATGGCTCTAAGGCTAACTCTCCAAACTGAGCACAACTTCTTGACCTATTTTCCTCTCTAACTCAACCTTTGGACGATCTTACATTCTCCTCCTCCCTCCTTCTCCTCAGGTGTCCTATGTCTTGCCTGTGATTACATTGATTTGGTGCATAATCTGAGATCATGAACGTTAAGAAGGTGGTAACCTGATTATATTCCTCCCTTTGAGTTTTGAAGTGAATGTGCTACTGACCTCACCCCTGTCTGAACTTATACTTGCTGGTTCAATAGCACTTTCCTCAAAGCTGGAAGCACGCACATGTCCAACCTATTCCGGAAAAAGAAGTCAGTTTGATCCTTTTCAACCACCCATAGCTCACTGTATTCTATCTGAGATCTTAGCACTTAACTCTTATCTCTCTTCTGACCATCTTTAACTCACTCTTCTTTCTTTCCGATCATCAGTACGGCTTTCGGCGTTCATGGTCTACTGGGATATACCTTCCTATTTAACCGATTTATGGTTTTCCGCTCTTAGGAACTACGAGACTGGTGGTAAGTTCACGACATATCCAAAGAATGACCTGAGGCATAATGCGTCACTGCTCTTCAAGCTCCCTCCTTGGGTTTCCTCCTTCTTGCTACTGATGTCATTTTCAGTCGCTCAATATCGGCTGGGGTTGATGGAGCGACTTCTTCTTCTTTTTTTGTCATGAGTGTCTCTCAGGAATCATCTTATCTCCTCACTTTTATTCTTACTTTCATTAATGAACTTCTCACCTTACACCTGAACTCCATCCACTCTATGTCGATGACTGAATCTTCACTTTTCTTAATCCACTTCACCTTGCCTTGTTTCTGAACTGTTTCCTGCCCGACCTTCCGATTCTGCTCGCTGACCGATAGAATTTCATTGGGGTCACCCCAACCTTGCAATTCAATTCTTTTTAAAACCAACTTCTACAAACTCCCCAAAATAACTTAAATCTTCTATATCTTCTGATTGTCTGCCCTCCTGTTGACACATAAATATCCTGGCCTGGAATAATGAAAAAATGTCTTGAAACCAATATCAACGGTTGCTAGGCGGCTTCAAAGAACGAGTCGACTGCCAGACTTTTTTTCCTCTTCTCAGTTACTTCAGCTATACGCCCTTGTATGGGGTACTGTTCTCATATCTGGGCCCCTGGTCTCACCTGGCTGACAGCGTCGAGTCAAAGCCTGCAAAGGCTTGTAAACCGTCCATCTTCAGTTCACTCTGACCTTTATCTTTGCGCGGTTGAAAATATCTTTCGGTAGTAAAGACAGCGCAGGTCTGAGGGAACTTACTGCTCGTACCACCATCTTTACGACGCCCTCGTAGCACAAGGCTGTGTCTGCGCTTGAGTTTTGTGTGGATCTTGGTAACTCCGCTGTCTGCTGCGGTGCTTCCTTCTTCCTGCCACCCTCTGCTCTGTGGAATTCCTCACCATCTTCTGTGTCCCGCTGAACTTTAATCTCCCCACCTCTGGGCTCATGTCTGTGTGCTCACCTGGCGCACTCCAGCCAGCGGATGGTACTGGTGGCGCAACACCCTCCATAATAGGCCTGCCTATATGGTGTGACAACCGTAAAAAAAAAAAAATATGTATGAGCATAGCGATAAAGAAGAAGAGATATAAGAGAGATACAGAGCATATATGATATATGATATATATATATATATGTTTATGTATAGAATATGAATGTCTTTCTCAAGCGATACTATCCAGCTATCCTTGATTTAAATATATTTTAAATAATGACCTTTGCAGTCTGTATGTACATTGTTTGGTATTTATCGACTTCAATAAAAAGAAAAACACCTGAAATTTGCATTTTTTCATACAAACCCTATAGATTAAGCATTTAAAAAAAAAAAAAAAATATATATATATATATATATATATATATATATATATATATATATATATATATATATATATATATATATATATATATATATATATATATATATATATATATATATATATATATATATATATATATATATTTTTGATTGGAAATCTCTTAAAAACCAATTTATTAAACACGTACAGTATAAGCAACAAAAAATCGTGTTTAAACTATTTCACTTGGTGAGGCAATAGGATAGATCTTTTTATTAGTTGTTGTTATAATAATAATAATAATAATAATATTATTATTATTATTATTATTATTATTATTATTATTATTATTATTATTATTATTATTATTATTCATTTCAGTTTGACGATCTTAAGCTCTGTTCACACTCAAAAAGGTTATGCGCATTCTTTGAATTTTTTTCGCGCATAATACTTTTCCAAATATTTGACGGAGAAATGTCAGAAAAATTTACAAAGCTTTGTACCGGCGAATGTGGACCATCCTTTAAAGATTGCGTTGTCTCCAAGGGCGAAAATTTATCGCGCAATTATGAAAATATTTTGAAGGTAGAAAGTGAAGAGGAAATGAGATTGATAAAAAATTCCTACTACACCTATGATTACAAAAATTCCGAAAATGAGGTAGAGTGCGAGAAAGGGGACATATTTCTTCAAATAATGCCCAACGGAAACCATCTCGAGGATATTCGTATGACCTTGCCTGGGTCCCGGGAGGACGTTTATATATATAATAATATATATATATATATTATTATATATATATATATATATATACTACTATAGTATATATTATATATATACTATCAACCATATTATTTAGATAATATATAAAAATAATATATTAGCGGCCTGTGCAGTAGTTGCTTACTCATAATTCAATACTAGTGTTGCATTATATTTCTATTGCTAGTTAGAGGTATTATTATTTATATAGGAGAGAGTTGTATATATTTATGTATATTTTTGAGTTACTATATATTTAGTATATATATTTAGTACAAGTTATTATAGTAGTAATATAATTACTATTATATATATTATTGTTTATCTTTATACTTAGCATAATACTCTTAACGAACTCAATTGATGGGCAAATTCCGGATTCGAAATCGGATATCGACGCATAATATATAGTTGTAAATATATATACTATGAGTCATTAAATATATATATATATAAATGGTCGAATCAGGAGGTCGCATGCAAATGCTCCAATGCACTATATATCCACTATTACTATTTACGGTAATCTTATTACAAGTTATCATATATATATATAGAAGTTTTAAAGGTATTACACAGTTATAACTGTTTATGGATATTTATTAGAAAATTATTATAGATGGCCTTGATGAAAATTATGTGGCTTTTGTTTCTCTTATTAAATATATATTACAATGCTGAAAACGTGCTAAAAGATTGGATATATAAAATATGATATAAGGCATTATTATTTTTTTAACTTAAATATATAGATTAGGACTATTTTACAACATTGCGTTTCATTTTTCACCTTATGGGCTCAAAAAACAATTTTCTAATTAGAGCACATTTTCAATAATTTAATTTCCATTAATAAAATATTCCTTAAGACAAGTTAGTGGCAGAAGCAGTGTATGCAGAAATCACAAAGATTGTTACACTGAGAACTAGGCAACAAGAACTAAAGACATGACTAACAGTGACTATATGCACATAGAGATTAAGATTAATGTTGACGATGACATATTATGATTGTGTTTTAAACGTCATAGAATACAGTTTTCCATTACCAAATTTGATCGAATCTGACCGACTTATATTTTATACTTCTAACTAACATCACACAAGTATTTTTATATTATTAGATTATATAATATTATATCTAATTAAGAGTGTATTTTTATATATATAAATATATATATATATTAATATATATTATATATATATATATAATATATTTAAATATATATATATCTATATATATTTATTTATAGTATTATATCATATAATTTATTATATTTATTTATTAGCTACAGACTTCATGTGAGATGATGGTGCGTTATTAAATGCTTGATTAGTCACTACTCTATTGCGCGCGAATCTCACTTTATTAAGCGCGGGAGGACCCTAAGTCGCCCCTAAGTCCCACTGGGAGCCTAGCCTCACTTAATTGCAATATACCGATTTGTATTCAATAAGTTCAAGACCTATTGCTTCACTTATTTAAGTGTCATATATAGTAGATCATACTCTCTTTTAGACAACATCCTTAGCTAGCATTTACCATTATATCACTTGTATGTGGGGAAGGAAGAATATTGACCATAACAATAGTATCTTGTCAATGTCTGGGTTGAACCCCTTGACCAAGCCCCGTTATTCTATCCTTCAGTTACACATCTATCCATTATTTCTCTATCCCGCAAGTTTGACTTATGGCAGGCCTACGGTGCAGTATGACATGTATGCGTCAACACGTATAATAACGTCCCATTTGGTTGAGCAGTCTTTTTGGCGAAGATCCTGGTAAGAACCATTTGGGTACATGGATAACTCAAGAGGAATTAAATGTCGAGGAGAGTAAGGCCAGAGATGGTTGATGGATGATTTAATGAAGGAAGGATGAAAAGGATTACTAGCCATTTGAAACAAAAGAGTGAAAGGGAAACGTCGAAGTTGAGTGGTGTGGTTGTGAAATGTGTGTGTGACTGGAGTGGAGTAGAAGAATGAAGGAGTGGGGCGGAGAGAAGAGTTGCGATTCTGATGAGTGAGTCATGTGACATAGAGCTAAGGTGGAGAGTGACATGTAGCACAGAACTAAGGTGGATTTTGCTTGTGTGAGTACTAGAATTTTAATGGTTAAATTTAAGCACACTTGAAATGGTCAAGATATGTGTGGCTTGTAAATAATATGGTCATTCTGTTGGAAGTAATGTTGAGGAACAGTCGCGACTTTCTGGATAACTTTGAATGAGCTTTTACTTGAATAGAAGGTGATTAGAAGAGCTTCAAATTTGAGTTTGATATTTGAGGGATCCACTAAATGGCGGATAGGTTGATCAAGAAAAAGGAAATGTATAAACAGGTATAATTTGGGGTGACCGGAGAAAATGAGAATGGTATGGATGGTGATTTGAATTTTTGTGAGTATGATTTTCTGTGTCTAAGTAATCATTTCTTCAAACACGAGAGTATTCATAAGTATTAGAGTTGGTGTAAGTAGAGGTATCATGATACCATCTCTACTTACACCAACTCTAGTATACTTATGAATAACCCTCCTTGTGTTGTTTATGAAGAAAGTGTTACTTACACACATACCTCTTTCCTCACAAAAATACTTCGATACCATTGGTATCGAGGTGAAAAGTATGGTTGATTTTTTGTGTATGAAGAAGGAGATGTTTGAAGTATTTGATGGATGTATAAATTTCGTGATGGGGCTGATGGAATTACTTTTACTTATGATATATCTGTTATTAATAATGTTAATTTAACTTTAGTGGGGGCTTGGAGGAAGAGGAAAGAGGTAAGGAGTAGGAAAGTTAGTGAATGAAAATTAAAGTGAGAAAGTTAAGTGAAAAAGTAATAAGGAAAATATTTTAAGAGAGCTTCTTCATTAGAGCTTCTACAAGTGAGAACTAACAATTCTAAGGCACAAATGAAGTAAGCCTTTGTTAGTATATGCATGAGAGAAAGTGTATGGGTGTGCATAAACAATATGCTTATAGATAAGAAATCTCAACAGTTGAAGATGGAATGTAAAGAGGTAAATGTAAGCGGTTAAAAGTAAAAAAGAAGCAATGTTGAAAGTACTAACCCAAAGACTCAAGGTCTTCAAAAAATAGATATTTGGAATTATATAAAGGAGGAAAAAGAACGAATAGAGTGTGCTTTCGTACTGATGAACTGTGATTGAAGAGAGCGTGGAGGGAACACTTATATAAAACTTGCATATACACTGGCAATGTAATTAGTAAAAATGTGATAGTGAAGGTGTGTGGGTTTGATGATGCAAGAAGAAATAGGTATTTTGGTTATGAGGAAATTAATAAGGAGGAGGAGGTAATGGATAGTAGAAAATTGAAAGAATGGTAAATTTGAAGGCATAGATGGAATTACTTCGTGAAATAGATCAAGAATGGAGGCGAGATGGTGATTGAATGAATTTGAATGTGGAAGATGTTAAGTTGTGAAAATCAGAGCCGTTTATTTATAATGAGATTATAATAAATTTCCGAAGAGACTCTGGAAGTGATGACTAGAAATATATTGTCTAATATAAGGAGTAAGATCGAGAGGGAACTGTAGGAACTATATATAGGATTAGTTAATTTATTGGATTTGTTATATTATGCTTTAGGGAAGATAATATGTCACTAGGTATATTATTTGGTAGATAGAGCATCGTCGAGTGACTGAGAAAAGGATTGATTGGGTTGAAGAAACAAGTTGCATTTAGAAGTGGTAGAAGTGGTGGAAGTTTCCCTCCTAGAATAGGGCTATGCCCGTGAGGTGGTAACTTTTTATAAAAAAAAAAAAATATATGGATTGGGTTATGAAAGAATTAGAGGTGGGGGGTGGCAGGGGAAGTGGTGTGAGAATGATGGAGAATAAAAGAAATGTGGAGGTGTTCTGCCTTATTGTAGATTGCGGATTAGAATTTGAATTTAAGTGTGGGTGGAATCTTGGAGAGAGTTTGGAGAAGATTAGGTAGAATGAGTTTTTGGGAGAGTGTGAAACCTGAAACACATTTAATATGATTCAGTATAAAAAGTGTTTTAGTGGCGCTTGTAATCTAATTTTACCAAACTGTGTGAAGATCATGTTTAGATGGTGATGACTGGAGACAAAGTATCGGAGTTTAAATATATATTTTTTATAATATTGTTTGAGATTGAAAAAAGGAAGATGAATGCAGAATGTAGTAGGAAATTATGAGCGGTTGGCACTAAGGAGGCTGATGCAATTAAATTCTTGGTGGATGTGTAAAGGCTAAAGCTCTTTGATTGCGCTATAATGGGTTTTTGCATGAGGGCCATGATATATGTTATCTTATGTTTGAATATAGTAATATAGTAACTATGATTATTGAGAATAATAGAGCTATAATTATGTCTAAGATAGCCATGAGTGTTCAAATGGACAAGTTGCTTAGGAGGCGTTGTTAGGCGTTGTGGGAAGAAATGTGACCCAAAAATGAGAAATGAACGCACTAGGTAGGTGGGTGTGGTGTGAAGAAAGGTGTAAATGAGAAGAATAAATTTAGAGTATCTCGTTTTTTTGGAAAAATTGGGTTGTCATAATGGAAATAGAATGGTAGTGATAGTCGGTTGGGTTGTAAAGTTTTTGAGTTATAGTGTGTTGAGTGTTCGTGGCAATGATGCGGAGCGGCTGTGAGACCGAAGCTGAAAAGAGTGGATTGAGTCACGGGTAAAAGTAAATTGGCCTGATAGAAGAGAAAAACACCTGACCTGGATATATCAGTCAGAAAATGTTGTTATATAACCGGAGTGAATGGCAGAGTTTTTTTGAGCGAAAGTTAGTTGTGGGCTTGATGCGCGCAAGGGATTGAACCAGCGAGGATATGCTTGAGACGAGTATCTCATCAATATTTTTGATTGATCTTAGAGGGTACCCTGTGTCGCAGTTTCTCCGTGATACATCCTCTAGGGTGTGATTTCTTATCTGGGACTGCGAACCGAGTTCTCTCTTTAAAAGGTACTTAGGGGATACTGTAAAGTTGAGGGATGATTCAATTTCAGACTATTGCCATGTTCTTGATTCTATCTTTCTCCTTCTTTTCTCACCATCTCACAATCTGCGGTTTAAATAGAGTTTGACTGATTATAACTAAGTCAGATATATTATAAAATATTATTAATATAATATATAATATATATATATATATAGTTATACTATCAATTAGATTATTCATATATTATATTATTATATATAATATTACTATATATAGTATAAATATATATTTCTTTCTTTCTTTCTTCACCTTACCCTCGTGTGACCCGCCAAGATTGGGCGAAAAGAGGTGCCGTCGCTGTAATGAGAGCGGAGCGGAAACACGATGAATCAGTAGTAGAACTGAGACAAACGTCGAAACAGAAAGCCCACCTTTTACGCCCCCCCTCTGTAACCATTAATTAGTTGAGAGCTCGTCACAGACAGTAAAATCACAGCCCTAGGAGCATCATGGGAACCACAACGTTTGGATTTCCATTATATAGCGAGGACGAGATCCACGTCACGTTATTGGTAAATAAATAGTCAATGTAAGGGTTAATCATTCTCCCGAGCCCAGGTGGTCCACACCATAAGGCCATGCTATTTTTCATACAACGCCACTTCGTAAACTTTTTTAGTCCATCTCTCAACGATAATTCATTGCAGTCCGGTCTTTGTATTTCTTCTCGGGTTGTGCTCTAATTCTGCCAAACTTCTATATCACAATGTTTCTTCTCCCTTCAGTTTAGTTTTTTTTTTTTTGTCGGGTAGTTACTTATTGTCGAGTTCACAGCTAAGGACTTGCACCTCCACTTCTCCTCCTTTACGGTCGGGTCTCCTGCATTCCCCAGCCTGGTCGGTGTCCACATACTTAGACTCACCACTTACATGAATTCGTGCATTGGCGCGCCTTTAACCAACCTACTATCATTCCTTCTTTCCATTTCCAACATTGACCAACCATCTCACATACTTTCATTTTTGATTCTGGCACGTCATTTTAGCCCTCTCTCCTTTCTTCACGAGCCAACACCCACTCTCTAATATTCATCTTTATCCTTCATCATATTATCCTTAAATTAACTTTCTCACACCTAAATATTTCACGTTACCACCAAAATTATGATAATCCATTTTATCATCTTTTTTATATTTATACATCATACTGAACATTATTCGAATATGAACTCTTTCACTAGTATTCTTATATATTACTCTATTTTCCTCAGTTACCATATGATTTTCAAACTATTATATCTACCCTGTATAATATATATGACAGAAGGAACACTAGGTAACGTGATAAACAATCAGCCGCGCTCCCTACCTATGTTATAGTAAGACCTTTCACAATGCTATAGGCCGAGCACAACTCAAGAACTTAGTTCCCTTGACCATTCTACTGATATCATTAGAATTTTTAGTTAATTTGACTTCCCTAGCCACACTTTTGCCATTTTCAACCATTTCCCCTATCTTATCTTAATATATAGCACTAGCTTTGCATTCGTTTTTCCGTTTCCCGGATTCTCAATTCTTAATATGTCTATTGATATTTTTAGTTTACTTAGATATTGTTTCTGATTAGAGCTATTTGTACTTTATCCTTAATGACATAAGTACCTCTTTCTATCTTTTACATTACTTACTATTACCAAAATTATTTTAAATACTATTCGTTTATTGGTCTAATAGACAATTTTGTTTTTCTTATGTTATGTTTGTATAATATATATAGAATAATATTTATATAATATGTTGATATTTTAATATTCTTATTGTTTTTGTTATTTTATCTACTATAGTAAGCGGGTAATTATAATATATTAATATATATATATCTATATAATAAGTATAGTATAGTAAATTCGGTATTGATGTATTTCTATATATATATATATTATATATATATATATATATATATTATATATATATATATTATATATATATTATATATAAAATATATTATTGAATATATATATAACTACATATATATAGTTGAGTTAATATATATTATTATATTGAATTTTATATAATAATTATATATACACATTTTATATATAATAGTAATTATATTATTACTCTGTTATATATATATATATATTATATATATATATTAGTATATATATTATATTAATTATATATAATATATATATATACTTAATACAGTATATATATATCTATGATTTATAGTACTATATATATATATTATATATATATAATATAATATAATATATATATATATAATTTAGTTGAAAACCGGTGACTACAATAGGCAATTAACCCTTTTAGTCATTTTGAGTTCTTACCAAAAACAAGAAGGAGAGCTTCTAGGAACAGGTTATGGCACGATAAAACAGACAATGTGTATGAATTAATGAATTAATGTGGAGAATTGATTTATTATATATTTTGTTTTCTTGCTTTGAAATATTATTATGGAGATTATTTTTTGTTATTTTTTTTATTTATTTATTTTTTATCTAACAGTATGTTGCATGAGAAAGTCAGAAGAAAGTTATTGGACTGAGATTATAGATAAAAGAGAGAAATATAGATAATAGTTGCTTTTAAGTGATAAAATTCAGCTTGATAAGATGAATAGAATAAAATGGTTTGGAAGCTTCTGAGGACTAATTTCAAGGGTAAATCAGAAAGTAAGGGCTAAAGATTGTGTAGCAATAACTATGAAAGAAGAATTATGGGAATAATTTTAAAGAGAGTATTATTTACACACATACCAGTTTACAAAATATCAAGAATTGAAATTTAAAGAATTGAAAATACGATATTTGTAGTTTCTTGCACTCATACTTAGTCAACTTCGCATGTAATTATTATTGGTAGTTGGTGGGTAGAAGTTTCTAGGTTAGTTGAGTATGTATGTTATGGATTGTGTAATGTAATTTCGGTGTTGTTGAGATAGATTTTTAGAGATATATGAATATTGGTAATATAGTATGTTTTAGTTGGAGGTAATTTGTTTTAATATATATGTGTTAGGTTAGGAATGTGAAGACAGTTTGATGGAATAGTTATATTTAAACCGTCTCTTTTTTTATGGACGTAGAATAGTGTAATGATAAAAAATATGTAGGGACATTATAAAGACATTATGCGATACATTCATGAAAGTATGGCTCAATTATGAGAGAATGAGTATCTCACTTAAGGTTGAAAACAATTAGGGCTTTTATAACCAAAAATTTGAGGAGGAAGTTCTCAATAACAATACTAATGAATCGTTATGGCACTTTATTTTACTATATTATACTTTTCAATATTATTTGCTTTATGTTGTAACTTATGGTTGAAGTTGACCGATTGGGTTGTTACTCTTTCTTTTGACTTTGCTCTGTATGACAAGAATATAGTTGTTTTATCATCTTGTGCAGGGTGCTATTTGGGGTGGTCATGTACGGATTATGTGTTATCTGTAGGCAGAGCCTCAGGGTGAGAAGGTTATTCGGAACTTCCTTCCTCTGTTTGAGCCTGTACAATCGCGTGGTGCAGTACTTTAATACATATAGCGCATCAGCCAGAACATTATGTTTGGATAAGTTATAGCTAAGTATATTCTTTTTATTCTTTTTAAGCATGTGCGACTACAGTCTAAGATATTTGGGTAGTATTAAAATGTCGTGAAAAACATGGGTCTAAGAAGTGTTAATACTCATATGGACCGAAACTAAGGTGCAGTCCTAAATATTTATAGATTCATCATTCAAAAAAATCAGTGAATATTCTCAATAAAGCAAATTATGAAGAAAACCGCTCGTATGTTTGTGTTATAAGTTTACAAATGATGTAGAGGAAATTACATGAGTTACGAAAAGTCCTCCCAGGCAGTCCCTATTAGGTTCGATGGACGCCTTTCAATAGAAAGAATAATGAAGGCTAGGGAAAATAAAAAGAGCTTGAAGACCGAGTTGTTGGGAACTCTAGTATCTTTATGATGTTGATTTATTAGGACAAAGCATGGTTTCTGATTGTTTAGAGAGAAATATTTATCTAAAGTTCATTCGGCTTTCTCTTTTTGTTTATACTAGATGCAGATTGGACACGATGTGTTCTATAACAAGGATGACGCGTAAGGAGTCTCAATGACAGGATTAGTGAGTCTAAAGAAATGATGCTAACTTACAGTGAATAGAAAAGAAGGCTTCTGTATTTTTTTGCTAATTATATCTTGCTTCTAATCACATATTCACTAAGTGTTTTCGAACTATTTGATTGAGGGTTATTTAGCCTGCGAGATGAAAACAATGTGTTCTTAGATTTCCTTCTGGAATTGTTCAAGATCAGTATGGGGCGTCATATTGGTCAGGGAGCGAAGATGACTTGTTTAAAATGTATGAAACTAGTTTATGGGGGATAATAAATAATGTCTAACTGTCGAATATTGAGTGATTATTTGAAAACGAAGATCGTTAGTCGAGAATGTAACATTGTAATTTAATAAGAACTTATGATCGGTATACAGGCGTTAGCTCGACTGTGGACTTAGTATGACTTATTTCGAACCATTATTTATTTCTAGTTATTTGTCATCCAACAAGAGAATGCACCCAAAGAAAAATCTCTTCTATTCTCTATACGATGCAATATTGACTCGATGACAATATGGATCTTTGACATCGAAGTGATAGAGCATACCATTGACGCCTGTTTGTAACACCAGTATGCGCGTCCAATAGAGCTTCAATTCATAGCAATATAGTGAATCATGAGTCTTCTCAGTCTTATTTGGTTCTACTGCTCTATATATCTAGAAGTGTTAGATTATATGTACTGATCGAGGGCTCCTCACACAAAGCATTAGTTTTATTCTCGTTTTAATCTTCCAAAATTTCCTTACTACAATTGCGTGCGAGTTTCCAGGATTGTCCCTCCGGACGAGCCAATCTTGAGGAGCGAAATTAATTTTAATTGTACAGGGGGTACCGTACTTTTATTGCAAGACTGACTTGATAATTCTCTCAGTGTTCTTCCCAATACCGACATAGACACATATTTGCTAGACTTTTTTTGCGGTTTTTATTTTTTAAATAGTAATCGTTGTAAGAGATTACAATATAAATTACGATCAACCTATTCCGAAAAGGAAGGATCCTTGATCCTTCAAACTATCGCCTTAACTCTCATTGTATTTTATCTAAAATCTTTGTTATAACCTTTCTCAACTCTCAATTTCTTAGACGCATACTGGAATCTGCATTTCTAATTTCACGATCGCACCAACGTTGCCACATTACGGCGTTCAAACGTCTATCTAGGCGAATATACTTATCTATTAACCGGGAGGATTTTATATTTCCCCTCTTATATACGGAACTAACGGGGAGACTATGTGTGGGGACGACTTAAACAATATAAAAAAGCAACTTGACCGAAGTATGTCAACGCGTCACTCACTCTAGCTCCCTCCTATTTAGGAGTATTCCTCTTTTTCATTTGCACTAACTTATGTCTAACTTTCTTTCAAAGTCGCTACATGGCGAGCTAGTAGGTTCGATTGGATAGCGACTTAAATCTATTTTTTTGTCTATAGTGGTGTTCCTAAGGGTTCTGTCTAATCTATCTTACTTATATTACCTAAATTCATTAATATCATCTCACCTGCAAATCAAACTTAAGTCACCACTCATAATGCAAATAGACTACGAACCACTTCTTCATTCTATCAACTCAATTACAATTCTGTTCCATTCTTTTAACTCTTCTTAATTTGCTTTTCGTACTCCAATCTTTCCGAGATTACTATCTCTCGCTTGATTCTGGATAGAATTTCCAGAGATGGTCGTCTCACTTGTGAAATTTCAATTCTTGAACCCAATCCCAAAATTTCTTCACATCATACAACTTTCTAACAACCTTCTAACTTTCCATATTCTTTCGATATATAGCAGCAGTATTTCTCGTCACTCCTGTGACCAAATAATAAACATCCTATGCCTATATACATAAATTAAAAAAGTGTCCTAGGCAACACTCAAACATACCAGAACGGTTGCTAGGTGAGCGGCCTCAAAAGAAACTCGGAGTTCTGTTAGACTGCGAGCTTTTTTCTCTCTCAGTACTCCAGTAATACAAGGGTCTCATCGCTTACTTAGATGAGAGTAATACTGTTCTCATTTCTGGGGGAGGGGGTCTGGATTTCACAACAGCTTTATGGACAGGGTGGAGGACGTCAAAGATCCATAAAGCTTATAACTGTCGCTGTAAATTACACCATTCAACTTGACCACCTTTATTTTTGCAGGCAGGCTTAGGGGGAGCGGGGGAGGGGGGGAGGTGGACCGATGTTGGTGTTTATCTTTTTATATACGATAAACCAATATTAAATAAATAAACGCAGCGGCAGGTAGTTCGGAAGGAAACTTACCACTTAACGCAGTCCACTACTTTACGAACGAACCCTCGTTTAGACAAAGGGGTGCAGATAGTACTGCCGCACGTGGTGATTTGCGTAGATATATAGAAACTCCGGCTATTACCGTTCGCAGAGGGACCACTATTTAGGAGAGTGGTGGGGAGGGCCCCCACCACATTCTTTTTTTAAATCCTTCACTATATTTCACTGCACACCATTACCTCTGTATCTGATGGACTCTATCCTTCACCATTCTTGTGTTTCTGCTAAGAATTTAAATCTACCAACACTTTAAAGCCTGATCTACTAGATGCTCATCGCGATATTATTGCGATAGTAGGATGATTTTTGGTCTTTAGCAAAGCCCCTCACTGAAATAACGGACTCTTTACCGATGAGTGTAGTGGCTAGAACAAAATGTAATATACATATAATAATAACTATAATATATATTAATATAATATATATAATAAACCTAATATATATAAACTATCTATAATATATAACTATATAATAATATAACTATAATAAAATAATTATATTTATTATATACTATTATATATATATATTATAAATATATAATATATATATTATATTAATACTATTAATATATATATAATTCATAATATTAAAAAAGACCGTTTTCGTTTTTTTTGCATTTGCGTTACGAGACGTAAGAATTCTACGAGTTTTGAGAAATAACTAAGTTTTAGAACAAATAGTGGCAGAAAAAAATCTTAGAAATAGCTCACCAAACGTTAAGGAATTTTTGTTGAAATATCTTCTATTAATTATGCTATATCCGTGTGCATATAGCAGAGCGATTTAAGACACGATTCTTACCACGAAAAATTTACAAAAACAAGATGCGACGTGGTTGCCCGTCTGATTGTATGAATGTTTCATTCAAATAAACATCAGACTTTAAATATAATTACATTTCCAATGATATAAACCCATCACAAATAGTTGAATACGATTATTGTAATATAAACCAACTCTTGTTATATTTTAATTTCTGATTTAATTCACAAACACAAAGATATATATCTTATCACAACAGCTTGATTCAAACTGCATTAAAACAAAAGCAAAGACTAAAGCACGAAAATTCGAGACAGGATCGTTTAAAACAGGAAATATACTTTGCCATTAAAACTGGTGATTTTAGCATTTTTATCACGAGCGTAAGATCACAAAAAATACAAAAACGAAAAGCAACACTAAATTAAAAGCAAAGAAATACTAATAAAATTCATTCTATCGTACAAACGCTTCGTATTATACAATTATGATTAAAGGAGTAGAACTAAAGAATTAGTTCCAAGTAAAACAATTAGTGGCTATTTACTTCAATCTTATCGAAGACCCAGGAATACTTTAAGAAATCGCCTCAGGTATCTCTATATACTATCTCCTTTAATTCAAAAAGAGTTAATTGAAATTTGTGGAGATATTACACAGTCTCTTGTTAATTGTTCTGATTGAGAAATTTATCCAATGAGAAATCACCTTTCTTCCGTAATTTTATCTCAGATTTAATATTTTATCTCTAACTTAAATTTAATAAACTTGTTATATATCGTATCTCGAAACAACTTAATCGACTAAAATACTGCATAGGATACTCTCTCTAAACTTATCACCATGTTATACGCTCGCTTCTCATACACTTTCAATTAGATCTTACACTTTAGATTAGAAACATCTTGAACAAAAACTTTCCACATATTAAATTGATCGTTAATGTTTTTTATAAAAACAACTCAGTTGGATAGTCATTCTTATTGATTAAAGCAAAGCATCACCATAGAACTTGCAATCAGGTCATAGCATCGTTATCAAAATATATAAATGATGCAGACTGCACGTCGACTATGTAAAGGTCAAACTTTTACAAAAACTAAGAATGCGAGACTCAAACACATGGAATCATTTCTTTCGAACTACAACTTTCCATCTACTAACACACCGCGCAGAGATTAGCTATGAACAAAAAGAATCAGCCAATGACACATCATCAGGACACCCTATATCTCATTAAAATTTCTACCAACTCATTCTTCAAAATGCTAATTTGACAGATGAAGAGCTTAAATCTTTAATTTAATAAAACACCTAAACCTACCTTAGCACCAATAAGAACGACTATCTTGGACAACTACATTCTGATTGCCATGAAGCTTAATTAATCCCGAATTTTCACGCTGCAAAAGCGAACTCACGATTTCTTACGAATTTTTAACTTATTTGTTTATAGCAAAAACAATATGGAAATCAAGCTTTTTTTGTGAATGAGAGCCATCGATTTCAGGATAAACAAAACAAAAATAGAATAAAAATCTAAATATGGAGGGATAGTACAAAAAAATTGGGAAATTATCCTGAGATGGAACTTGCTCGCTTTGGAGAATTAGATTAAAAGACGCTGATTTTATTAGAATGAAATACTCATACCAATTCAAAAGGGCCTACAACGCCCTATGTAATTTATTTTTTTGTTTAAAAGCACATTTTTCGATTTTTACGTGTAAAATACAGCAATCACTGGAGATAAGCAACCAGATATGACATTAAAGGAAATTCCTTAATTTTGCGAAAGGATGTCACTTCCGAGTTCGGGCAACACTACCAGTTTAAGCAAAACGAACGGCAAAACTCGTGGCATTTCTTTTCGTTTCCAGAAGCACAAAGCAAATCGAATTCAACGTTTATATTAACACAACAAGGTGGGCACAAGCAACCTTTATAAACATTAATAAGAGCGCAACGCAAAAGCGAAAGCGGGAAAACTACACTTAGTCGCAAGCGCAAAAGCAACATATTTTTTAAAAAAAAATTAGTAACGCATGACTCAAAGAGTCAAAGTTGCCAAATATCAAATTTTTTTAAAACGCACAAATTTAAGAGCGCAAAAAAATATAAAAAAATAGCGCACATGATTTACTAAAGAGATAATTTTTCAAAAATTGATGAGATGCCTAATGGTATGCCAACTCTTATTAGGTCTTAGAAATGTCAAGAAGCTTGAACACAAACGCTCATCCCACGGCTCTTTGACCATGGTAAGGGGTATTAAAACTTAATAAACAATCCTCTCCACCACTCAGACCTCCTGGTATTACACAAACGGAAACAGGTTCTAGTGAAGATAAAATAGGGTAACTGTGGTGAAACAATTTACTAAGCAAAAGCCGCAGCTATTTCAAGAGTTGATCCAAAACTTCTCTCCAGAGATGTACTCTGATGATTATGGACCCTTCAGTTCCTGAAATATTTAGAAATGATTATATTAATAGCTAACATATTTTATAAGTTTCATATTGTTTTAAGGTATTGATGAATAATAATAATGTAAATAATATAAATTTGTATATATATATAATTAATTACATATAATAAACTATATATATATAATATATTTAATATATATATATAATATAATATAATAATTAATAAATAATATAACTTAAAAATCATAAAATTAATATATATAAAATAATAATAATATTATAAATATTAATTAACTATATAATAATTTAATATTACAGTAAAAACTGATGTTGGCAGCTTGGTACTTCACCCTCATTATACCCTACGTTACACTACGATATGAGATGAAGAATGCAGGGCTGTTGACCATATACGCAACACTCCAAATCTATTAAACAATAAAACTGAGAGCGAACCATCGTTACAAAAGACCTTTTCATTCACACCTTTGTTTGCCTATCTGGTTGAACTTAAGAACAAGTAGTTGACTTAAGCATTTGGCACTAGTATACAATTTATAATTCACATCTCTATTGACAATTTCACCCGATCATGATCCTTAGAGGAGGAAGAGATAGTCAAATAGACTAAAACTCAAGCGTACAAGCATTCTTCACTACCTTGCAAACATATCAAGCCTAAACAGCATATAGGAAACGCATTATTATGCAACGAAATATGTGCAAATGTTCTATCTTATTACTATATATTTATTAAGTAACACTATGAAGACAAAGACGCATTTGCTACCATATCAAAATGATTGTTTGATAAAGAAGATAGCGACCATCAAGGTTTCTTAAGCAGATGATTTTAATAAAATCATCATATCCATAGAACAGCGAGTAACACTTGGTGTTTTAAGCTTTATTCCCCAACTCCTTCTTATTCTAACAGCAGTTGTAGTTTTCCTGTTTTGGGCAATCACAATTCCTGGGCTTTGGTAAGTGTCTTGTTAAATCGATCTTTGACACTAGAGAACCACCGTGCGAACATTTAAACCAAACTTACCGTAAAGCCAGCTTTTATGTGTAGGAAATGCACAACGCGAGTTTAATTTTAGGCTACTGTGCATCATCCTGTTCTTCAGAGCAGAATTTCAGCTGGAGAGTTTTGTCTGAAGAACATTCTGTGTCACTATTTGCTCATCTCTTCACGCTTAACCACTATTTCTATCGGTGCTGTTCTTCTTCACTCTTCGTCACCCGTTTCTGCATGAGCATCCACCCGAAAGGCTGCACAGAAAATAGCACCGTTATCTGTTGTAATGCAACAGCCTGAATATACAATTTTTTTTTAATTACGTTTATTTCTTTAAAAAACACAAAAAAAATTAATTTGGAGTTATAATTTTTTATGAATTATCGTTTATTATTTCATATTGATTTTTACTAACCTTAGCTCAATGCCAAATTGGTTGATGAGTATCCGTAATTATTGTTGCAGGACAGTGCTGGTCTGAAAACAGATAACTCAATCTAAGGCAAAGAGAGCTTCTCTCTCTCTCATCTCTCTCCTCTCATCTCTCTCTCTCTCTTCTCTTCATCGTTCTCTCTCTTCTCTCTCTCATCGCCTTCTCTCTCTCCTTCTCTCTTCTCTCTCTCTCTCTCTCTCAATATCTCTCTCATCATCATCACTTCAGTACCTAACTTGGTTCTCATATTCTTATTATCTCTCTCTCTACTCTCTCTCAACTCTTTCCTCATCCCTCCTTCTTCTCTTCTCCTCCTCTCTCTTCTCTCTCTCTCTCTCTCTCTCTCTCTCTCTCTCTCTCTCTCTCTCTATATCTCTTACGAATTTTTTAGGTAAGCATTTTGCATCCCGCCTTTTCAATACCTCTATATATCTCTTTTCTTCGGTGTTCGATTATTTTGAACCAGACCATTCGGAGTTTTTGCTCATAAATTACACATCACTATAATTCAATCTCTAATTTCTATATCTCTCCTCTCTCATCTCTCTCTATATCTCTCTCTCCATATCTCTCTCTCTTCTTTTTCTCTCCTCTTCTCTCCTCTCTCTCCTCTCACTTCTCTCTCTCCTCTTCTTCTTCTCTCTCTCTTCTCTTACCATCTCTACCATTCTCCTCTCCTCTATCTACTACTCCCTCCCTCCTCTCCCTCCTCTCCTCTCCTCTCTCTCTCCTCTCAGTATTTCATTAATTCCTAGCTGACCCCACCCGTCATCCCCAGAAAAAAAACCTTCAGCTGTTTTGTATGTTAGTTCCCTTCTCCGTCCCAGCTGTCTGCGGTTGTGGCACATAACTGACCTTATATAATGTTTGGTTTAATTCAACCTTCCATATTATGCTGCATATGACATCCAGATCCCATACAAAGTCACTTTTCTACTGGGAGGGGGAGGTATGGAAATCCCAGGGCAGTTCAGGTGGACAGAATTCGACAAGTAACTCAGACTCACAACTGTAATAGAGGGCCTGAATAGTCATGTGCAGCAAATCCATAGAACAAAGCAAATTTTGTAGAAATGATATTAACTGACAAATTTGAAACTTGATATATATATATATGAAAATTTTTTTGTATGATCGTTTCTGTTTACCCAGTTTTTTTTAACCATCTGTTAGTTGTGACCAATTATAGGTTACCCTGTACTCTAAAACCCCCTATACTCTATAACGCACACTCGAAGACCTATCATCTCATTATACCAACGTCATATTCACAGACACTAAGATGGCCGCATCGCTGGGGTAACCTGCATGATCTTTTTTAGCCACTGTCTGCACCACGCACCCCCAGCATCACCACGGTTCTATATACAACACAACTCCATTCAACCCATTGCAGTTACAAACAGAGAGAGCTCCTTGATGCAAAGAAGGATGTTTTTAAAGAAAGGAGTTAGCAAAAGTAAAACATGTTTCTTACATAATAAATAAAATATGTGAAATATTTAAATGGTTTGAAAATTCTTAAATTAAAAAGAAATAAAATTCAAAATAAAAGTATCGGCGTAAGGTAAACTTACGATCAAGCTATTGTTGATTAAATGCTACGCTTGAAGCGTTTTTTTTTTTTTACATTGGAGAAACACCAATCATTCAATCTTCCTCCATTGTACCATCTACACTTCGCCCTCATTCCTCACTCCCTCTCTGAGCTATACAGACCCCTTCCCCCAAGCTAACTGATAACGATCAGGCCGCGCCATAAAGCCTCTATACCTTCTCTCCCCACCACACGCTCATCCTTTGGCCCTGATTTTTTTCATGGGAAGTACACAGGCAGCATCACACTCACCTAATTATAACCAAGTTACAGCTTCGACGACTTTCACGGCATTTGCAAAACATACTTTTTCCTTTAAGCACTTCAATTTCAACATTGTTATCACCACAATTTAAGGAGGATCCAATTTTTTGCGATTCGGGGCTGAGCCCAATTTACAACTGCGCCCCATAAAAATGGACATAAAATTCGAAATTTTCACCGATTTTGAGACATATAAACAACGCAAAACAATCTGTAGCTTTTTTTTCATACTATTTTTTTAACACTTTACAAAAAGTTCGTATTACCAAGTGTTTTTATTTCTGTCTGTAATTAATTGTTTTTGGTAATTTTCAATTTCTGAAAAATCTAGGTTAATACTCAGACATACTATATCGACTCCTCCTAACTATTTTTTTATCGATAGACTTCAAAAACTGAAAAATACAAGATATAGAGACTATTATCTAAAAAGTGTAGCAGGGGAATTTTGATATTTGACACCATATCCTGAGCATTGGTCGATTTTCAAAAACCTTACCTAGATTTTTTTTTTTTTTTTGGGAATTTTTTTTTTTTTTTTTTTTTTCTGAAAATTGAAAATTGGAATAGTTATATATATTTAGATATATACCGATCAAGAACATGTTTCTCATACGCATCCATTTTTTATGGAATGATCACCTTGTGATAATATTTTTTTAGTTCTATGCAGTTGATTATTATGATTTTTTTTCCTTCCAAACATTTTCTCAAGAAATTTTTTTGAAATTTGAAAAATTTTCTTTATTATACCCCAAAAATAATTAATAAGCAAGCAATGGATGTAACCAATAAGCCAGCATGATATCCTAGCAATATACATGCAATTTTGTTAGTTATTGGAAATTACAAATAACAAAAAAAAAACAAAATTAATAATCTCCACTAATTTACCAATCCTTATTATTATCAGCAGTGTGATTACTGAATATTTTTTGTTAAAAATTTCGTAATAAATTTATTAAAAATTTTTTCTTTCTACCTAAAATAATAACTAAAAATTAATATGAAAGTTATATTTACTATAATCAGGACAGTTAGATACAAGCAATGAAGTAATGTAAGGCTTCAAAATAATGCAAAGTCTTCGAATGCACCAAAAGAAAATTGTTCAATATTTTCCGCAATTTTAATAATGTTTAAATATATTTTCAATATCTGACTGGAACAGGAACGGCAAAACTTTTTTTTTTTACATAGCAATATTAATTAAATGTTCAAATTCTATAACTTGACCCCCTAACTATTATAAACAAGAGGCTATTCCCCTGTACACCGTGACACTAAAAATCCTTTCTCCTTAGAAATGCAATCCTCTTTCTGGTTCCTTCGCCCTTTAAGTTGATCGAGCTCTTGCCTTGAAAGTATCCATGCTTTCTTGGTTTTCTCTAATAATTGAAATGATATATGAATAAATAAAGAAAAGAAAATACGTATATGAGGACAGAACAAAACAAGAGCGAACAGGAAAATTACTGCAAACATATAGAAAATAAAGAGCTCAGTGTACTCATCGGAAAGAAACACGTACATTACAAAAAAAAAGTACAGTTAATTTTTTTTTTTTTTTTTTTTTTTTTAAAAAAATTAAAATGTTCAAGGATGCAGACGTGGGAGTCGAACCCAGGGCCCCATACCTCTCAACACTGTTGAGCCACGGTATTGACAATAATAAATGAATAACATGTACTTTTATAGAGATAGAGTAGCGCATTTGAAGCGATGGAAGTACCCCCCATGGGGCTTATGGTATGTAGGGTATTTCCCATGACATTCCAGTGCCAAATGGTTTGCCTTTCTCTTATGCTTCATCGATCCACACCTCCTCTTCCAGATAACCACCTTACAGACATTACCTTATATCCCCCCATGTGTGGGGGAGAAAGAATTGCTCCCCAGCATATGTTCTGGTTGTCGTAGAAGGAGACTAAGGGACGACCGTCTGGGCGGTAGTTGGGTTGGCTACCCACTACAACTTACTTCTCTTCCAGGAATACTAATGCATGCCTCGGAGAAGGTCGTGATCGCCGTAAGCGACCTTCTAACTGTATGAATCGTATGGGTACAGGGAATGTCAGAGGAATAAATGATGAGGAGAGAGGCGATGGATGTATTTAGAAAGGGTAAATTTTGATTTGTTCGACTGTGACTTTTGCAATAAAGGTTTGAAGGAAACTTTGAAAAGATGAGATTGTTTAGCGCGAAATAGTGTGTGTGTGCTGTATGATTGGGTGTGTGACAAAGGAAGAGGGGAGAGGAAAAATTGATTCTTGATGAGTGACCTGTGGCCAACAGAGCTATAGCGGATTTTGTTTGTGTTAGTACTAGAATTTTAATGGTTTAATTTAAGTTTGAAAAGGTCAAGGTATGTGTTGAGACATATGGACCATCTTGAGGGTGATGTTGAGGAGAGTGCGATTTTCTGGGACAATCTGAATGTTTTGAATGGAAGTAGAGCTTCAGATTGGTGTTGGGTGACCTAAATGGTTGGATAGGTGATTCAAAATAGGATGGTATTAAAACAGGTGACTTTGGGGTGACGGGAGAAAATGAGAATCGTAGGAAGGTGATTGATTTCTGTGAGGAGAGAGGTGTGTGTGTGTAAGTAATACTTTCTTTGAAACACAAGAGTTGTTGTTTAGTATTCTAGAGTTGTGTAGGTAGAGACGGTATCGGATGAAAAAGTATGATTGATTTAGTGTTGGTGAGGAAGGAGATGTTGAAGTATGTGTTGGATTTTAAATCAGTGAAAGGGTTAGGAATGGGATTATCGGATCATTATGTTGTTTTATGTAAGATTAAGTTAGTGGGGTTTGGATGGAGAGAGGGGGTTGTAGAATTAAGAGTGAGATTAAATAAACAAGGTTAAGTGAAAAAGTTAAGGTAGGTCATTGCGGTAAGGAAAGTTCATGGTTGGATGGTTTAAAATTTAGAACAAATCTGCGAAGGACGCGCAAATGAAGGAATAATTTGTAAGTAGTGCAAGACAAGTTTGTGGCTGTGATAAAGGAGGAGGTGAATGTCAATAGTAATGGTGGAATGAAGAGGGAGTTCAGTTATTTTTTTGTTTTTGTTTCTTATGTTGATTTTGCTAATGCATTTCGGATTATTATGATATGTAAATTTGTTTCTTTGCTTGCTTTCTTGCTTGCTTGTTTTGTTTATTGTTTTTTTTTCTGCATTGTTTGTTCCAAAGGTTTAATTCAAAAATCATTTTGCAACTTTTTTTCTCCAAAGTGGTATCTGAATTACACTTTTCTGCTATGTTTTATGCATTGGATTTTTTCGATAATATTGGTTATGCAATCTTCCTTCTATCTGGTCTGTCAAATAATTGGATTTTGCATATTGTTGTGTTGATATATTTCTCTGGCGTTCGGTCTGTTTTTTTGTTTTTGTATTCGTTTTGGTTGCTTTGATTGAATCGATATATTGTTGTGTACATTTTATCAGTGTCTGTGTTTGATTTAAAGAAAAAAAAGAAGCCTGTGTTTGAATTTACTAAAAGTCAATGGTGAGGTCTCAAAAGAAAGGGTTTGGAATTATTTAAGGAGTAAAAAGGTGGACTAAAAGATGCGTAGGAGGAAAATAAGGTAAAGGAACAGTTTGGAAGGAGGATGAATCGGAACTTACATGGGAATTGGAAGCTCTTCTGGAAGAATGAGAATAAGGGGAAGTCTACTTAGAATAATGAATTAGTGATGTGTGCTTTCGTAACTGTACTGGAAATGGATGTGCAGGAGTAGTGTGGAGGGGGAAACAGTTCGAATTAATCTGCATAACATTGGCAGTAAATGAAGTTAGTGATATTTTGAATGTGTGTGGTTTAGTTGGTTTCCAATGAGTGAATAGTATATTTGGGGAATATTATGTAAGGAGGTAATGGGATAGAGTGAGAAAGTTGAAGACATTGGTAAATCTGCAGGCATTGTATAGATGGAATTTTACTGGTGAAATGATCAAGAACGAAGGGGGCGAGATTATGATTGAATGGATTCTGGAAGTTGTCTTGTAACAAAGTCGTTTATGGAGGGTATTAGTTCCGAGAGATTTGAGGAGAGCAGTAATAGTACTCTTATATAAGGGTAAGGGGAACTGTACTAATTATATGGGAATTAATTTATCGAGTGTTGTAGGGAAGATATATGCTGGTATTTTGTTCGAAAGAGTACGTCGCGTGACCTGAAGACTGATGGTGAAAAACAAGTTCATTTAGAAGTAGTAGAGGATTTGTGGATCAAAACTTATTTACATTGAAACAAATGATTTGCAGAAAATATGAGTGAAGAATAAATTGTATTTGTTTTATGTATTTGCAACAGTCGTATGACACAGGATTAACAGAAAGCTCTATGGTAGGTATTAGTGAAATATATGGTGTTGGTGGTAGGTTTCTGAATGCGAATGCAAATAATTTATTTGTATGGCAATTTAGTGAAGCTTGTGTAAGGAATAAATTGAGTTGAAAGTGATTGGTTAATATTAATAGCGGAAGTGAGGGAGGATGTGTTAATGTCTCCTTGGTTATTCAATTTGTATATATATGGGTTATAATAGAATTAGAGTTGGGGATAGCAGGGAAAGGTGTTAGAATGGAGGAGAGTGGAGGTTGCCCTATTTAATTACGGATGATTTGGTTTTGTGTGGCGATCTGAAGAAGGTTGAGGATTTGGACTAGAGTGTATTAAAAGAAGGGGTTTGAAATATGGAAAATATAGCATAAAGTAATGTTATGGTACTGAGTGCTGGGAGTCCGCGATGCGAAGTTGTGTTAGATGGTGAGCAATTGTAACAAGTGTCGGATTTTAAATATTTGCGATATATGTTGGATGAAAAAAGAACGGATGATGCAGAGTGTAGCAGGAAAGTTGTGAATGGTAGAGAAGGTTGCTGATGCAATTAAATCCTTGGTTGATGTAAAGGGGACTAAGTCTTGAGTGAGGGTATGTTGTTAACCTGTGTTAATGTAATATAGTTAGTTTTTGTGATGTATGATGTAAGATAATAGTAGGGATAGATCTAGGTGTCATATAGTAGAGATGGAAAATGCTAGGGCATGTTAGGTGTGAGGAGAATTGATTAAATGAGGAATGAGTTCATTAAGGAGTTTTGTGCTGTGAAGATAGAGAATAAACGAGAGTACATTGAGATGGTTGTTCATATGGAAAGGATGGATGATAGTCGGTTGGTTTAGAGGATGTATTGTAGTGGTGAGTGTACGAATCGATCGGCTGGGGAGATCGAAGAAAAAGTGGATTGAAGTTAGCAAAGAAAATGAAGCCCTGCAGTGAAGTAGATGTTTTATTAGCGAGAAGAAAGTGCATAGTAGGAGTGAGTGGTGGGGTTTTGTGAAAGGGTATGGTTGTGAGCCTCGCCCATGGGATGAACCCCACATTGACGAGATGCCACAGTGAGGGGTCGTCGCAGTCTCGTGAAACCTCTAAGGTGGATTTTTCTGACTGCGACGAGTTCTCACTTTAGGAGGAGGATGATGATGTACTTTTTATTTTAGGCGAATGAAGCGGAGATGGTCAACCAACTTTGATGATCTTGAAAAATATTACATCAAGCTAAAATTGCGAAGGGATTCCAATGGAACATCCCCAATGAGATACGAACATTATCCAACTTTTTACCGAGCTGCTGAGATGAGACACGGCGAATGGAGTGGACCCGAGTTTGATTGTAGTGGCCCTGTTAAAAAATGGCTAATATGGTACACTGCTCCTTTCTTTGGGTGGGATTCGCTTCGAGCCAAATTGGAGTTCAAGTGAGTTCTGAATTCATTGGTGTTTTATAAAATTATTTTAATATTTTAAATAAAAAATAAAAGAGGAAATTAAAACAAAAGTTAAATTAAAAGAAGAAAACACGGGTGTATAATAAAAGCACAGAATATTAATTGCAGAAACTAATTGTTTAGGAATATTTGAATAAAAAAAGAGATAAAATTTTAAAATTAAAAAAAAAAAAAAAAATATAGCATTCCAAAAAACATTATAGCAAAAAATCGGACGAATAAAGAGAAAGTAATTTAAGAAAGGAAAAAAAAACTAATTTTGAAATTACAAGGATTCTTAAGTTTTTGGAGAAACCCAAAGTTTTCTTCTTTCAATTCAATATAATTTTAATTTTCTCCTCACATTATAGATTTGCATATATAGTTGGAACAAAATAAGATAGCTTTACTTACTCTTTTATTGATTTGCATACAAGAGTAGAACGGGTAATGGTAACACATTCAACAATGGTTCTTGCACAATTTCATTGATTTTCATCTCTCTCTCTCTCTCTCTCTCTCTCTCTCTCTGCTCTCTCTCTTACTCTTCCTATTTCGTATTCAGATCATTCTATTTCTCTTTCTCTATCTCTTCGTCTCTCTTTCTCTCTCTCTCTCTCTCTTCTCTCCTCTCTCTCTCTCTCTCTCTCTCTCTCTCTCTCTCTGCTCTTCTCTCTTTCTTCTCCTTCCTTTGTGATAAAGATTTTAACATTTACTATAGCCATATTTTATATTCCTTTATCTTCCCTACATGTCCCCAGATGGGAGTAGGTGCGCAAAATGCACCTGAAACAATAGTTAAGTAGAAGAACATGACGTAAGTCAAAAGGAAAGCTCCCTCATACCTTTAGTGCAACTATAGAATGTTTCCCTCATAAATAATGGAGTATACTTTGTTTGTCCTCAGAGGAGCAGTTCGTGTTTCGATGGATCTGCAGAAGTTGGACGTGAATCAATGTCCCGGTAGCAATTACGAACAGAATGCCTTCAGAGATTCTCACAAATGTGACAGAAAGACTTCATACGTAAGTAGAAATTGCCTTTACTCAAATTACAATTTTACTAAAGTAAGAATCATTAATTTAAAGTGTAATTTGCTTATCATCATCATCATTATTATATATTATTATTATCATCATTTTATTTTCAGTGCGTTCCTATACAAGGTAGAGAGTTTATCACTGGCGGGTACAAGTGCGAGTGCATACAAGGGTTTGAATACCCTTACAACGACGCTTTTACCTACTTCGACGGGCAAGTGATCGAGGCCGAGTATACCAACATCGTAAAAGACAAACAAACACGGTAAGTAATATTAAGTTGCCCTTTAAGAGACGTTTTTGTGGTAGATTTGGTAATGGTTCCAAAAGGCGTTGTTCGGAGCAGTATGTCTAGTAATAGCGTGTTTGTTATTTTATTAAATAATTATTGCTAATGAAGGTCGTTTGAAGGTATATTCACACAATATTTTGAAGTTCTATTTTTATCTTTTTGTTAATAAGTATTAAATATACAAGCTTCTGGTGATGGGACAATGCCAAAATAATTTCCAATTCCGATGCAGATCTCCCCATCCCACCCTCACCCCACCCCGTACTTTCATCGAATGATACCAAAATAATTTTTTATTTAAATTTTGAGGCTAGCAAACAAATCCCATCACTACCATGATCTCAGCAATAGAACCTTGGAAATCGATACATTTAACCAATGCTTAACCATCGAGTCACACTTTTGTATTTGACTTATCAAATAGAGAAAAATAAAGTTTTTGTATAATAGATTGAGACTACTTAATATCATCTCATTATTTTGTTTTTAACAATTGGTATGTGATTTCACGAGTTGTAGAAGTAATAATAATAACAATAATAATAATAATACATAATAATAATAATAATTGTACAAGCTATTTAATGAGTGAAGGTAGTCGAACACCTTTCCTAACCGCAACTACCCCTAAAAACACATACGACCGAATACTCGGCTAATAGTTGTGGCTAGCAGATTAAAATTTGGGGGTCGTATTTTTACAAACCGTAATTCGGTGAAACCCGCGTTCGTTATACTTAGTACGATTGTAATAAATAAAATAAAATATATAATAAGGTCCGTAGGTTTGTACAATAGTATTATACTATATATATATATATATATATATATATATATATATATATATATATATATATATATATTATATATATATATATATAATATAATATATATATATTATATATTATATATATATATATATATATATAATATTAAAATGTTTGAGTGCTTAGCTCTCCCCAAATAGTACAAACCAGAAAAACTAATATGATTCCTTTATTAGAACGCCAGAAAAAGGATTCAGTTAAATATAGAGATAAAGAGTTATTTTTGCGTGATTAAATAATAAAGCCGTCACAAGGTGTTGGGGCTATGAAACTAAACCTGTAGGCCCGTGTGAATTGTTAATTAACATAGTTAATTAAATGGTTACACGTGACCTTTAATGTATGTTTAACCATTAACTACGATAATAATATAATTATAGCATACATATAGTCAAACACCAATGTTACAGAAACATTGTTAATGTAATTTGTTATATGAACAATATAAATCTGGTTTATATTGATTTCACACAACAATAACCTATATAGCATGCAAAATAACTATCGCCACCAATAACGGTAATATAATAATATAATCTAATAATGATAATAATAATCAATAATAATAATAATTATATTATTATAATAATAATAATAATTATTATTATTATTATTCATTTACAGATATGATTATTTGAAGTGCCGCCTTGCTTCAGCAGAAACTATTGGTGCCAGTTTATTCTTCATTATATGTATGGCAGTTGTATCCAAGCTCTTAGCAAGAAATTAATAGTTATATAAGAATTAGTAGTGCCAAAGGTAATCGGTACTCTTTCTCCGATTGTAATAATGGGTATGGGTACGAGTATTCCAACTTCATGCCGTCCTATAAGTGCCTTTTCATCTGGGGTGTAAATACGACTGCCCCAGCTTTATTCCGTCTGATTAGTACCTTTTTCATCATTCCGTGGAATAAGTACCTTTTCATCACTACCATTTTTATTCTAAGGTCTTCTAGATAAGTAGGTATTGGTAGTTGTTATAAATAATTTAGTTTTAATGTTTATTTTGTGTGGTAGGTAACTAACTACCTTTCATGCACTGCAATATCAAATAATAGTTGCGTTCTTGTGTACTTATTGCAATTATGGATTAATTATATATTTTATCATAATGATGTGACTGACGTCATAGTTTAAAGTTTGGTGAAACGCGTTTCCAATCGCTATTTTTTTCTATTAGAAACTTTCTCAGAATCGACGTACTTGTTTGTAAACAAGGGATTGACTTGCAGTAATATTTAATCAAGCTAGCCGTCACTCAGAAGTCAAGAATTTATAGTCTGTTTATTATATATATATATATATATATATAATATATTATAATATATAATATATTATATATATATATAAATATAGTATATTATTATATATATTATATATATATATATATAAATATATATATTATATATATATATATATTATATATATAATAATATATATAATATATCATCGCTTTGATATATGAGCAAGACGGGAGTTAAGAAGAGAACAGCTCACACTTACGCCCGACCAATGACAAATCTGGGTCTTCTCGCATAGCTGTTGGGAGAGTGCTCTACACTGAGGCACCGGGCGCTATTATTTTTTTCATTATTCACGAAATGACCACTTTATTCTTAATGACGTCCACTATCATAATCTGGTCCCAAAAAAAAACGTTTATAATTTTCTCAAATTATGAGTCATAATGTGCCCACATGAACGCAACTAAAATGTAAATAGAGTTAAAGAACCATAAATTCTCATCATTGCACTGGGTTATTAACATTATAATGTTATAATTAAGGTTAAAGTTTTGTATGAAATGCTATTTTTGTATTAAATAAAAAATTTATAAAAAATAGGATAACTAATTCTTTACTATATAATATATATAATATTATATATAATATATATATTATAATATATATATATATTATACTATATATATATATATATATATTATATATAATATAATATATATATATATATTATCAGACATATTGAAATATTATATAAATAATTATTATTATATTATTATTAGTTTTGTTGTGTTTCTTATAATATTCTCGGATTTATTTCAGTAAGTTAAAACATGTGCGTAGTTTTTGAAAGTGAATTAATAATAACAATTGATTATTTTCATTATTATTATTATTATTATTATTATTATATGAATTAAATGAGGATGTTTGTTTGTTTTTTGAAAATGCATAAAAAATTGTAAAAATATTAGTGCCTGTAACTTTAATTACTACCGCTCTCATGTTATTTAATAATTTATATGGTACTTTAGAGCACCTTGACTTTTAAATTTCTGTGCTATAAATAAAAGAATATAGTTAATAATTATAATTATTTTGTTATATTTATTGTTTATATATATATTAGTTTTTAATCCTTAAAATTTGATATATTATAATATATATATTAATATATATATTATATATAAATATATTATTATATATAATATATAAAGTAATTAATATATATTAATAATATATATATAATATATATATATAATATATGATTATATAATAATAATATATATATAATAATATATATTTATAATATACTATATATTATATATATATTTATATGATTAATATATTATTTTAAAGATTATTTTAGTTTAGGTTAGTGATTGTTTGTGTATGAAATGTTAATAAAACTATACAGAAAAATGTATATGAACATCAGTCAATAAAGATATGTATTAAAGAGACTCTTCAGATGTTGTCTGTATTTGTCTATTAAGTTTAATAAACAACAATAATTGATAATTGAAATACTTTTTTAATAATAATGAACTTGGTAATGGGGAAAAAGAGAATTAACCGTTAATGTTAAAGCATGTTGATAACTTGTTTGTTGTTCATAAACGTTTTGTTGAATAGGGCGGTTACACACATTCGGCGAATTTTTCAACGATCTTTTTTTAGACAAATTGTAAAATACCTCATGTATTGATGGATCAATTTGTGGGATACTCGGGCTTGGTTTGCCATACACGAAATGTTTTTGCATCAAAGGATGATTTCAGCTTAAGATATTCTTTGAAAAGTTCGGAGAATAAGGTGTGTTTGTAGCCGTCTATAGGCTTATGTGAGTAGCTTGTTACTATTAGAAATTTTATTATATAGAATTGTATTTTTTTTTTTAGGCTTTTGTAAATACATGTTTAAAATTATTTTTTTTGTGTAATATCTTTTAAATGTTATCATAAGTATTTTGTAAATGATTTAAGAGTACTAGTTGGAGAAAAGTCTTCCACCGTTCATACATTTACGTTGTTTCATGTTGAAATGTTAGGATTTTGACAAAAGTTACTTTTGCTTCATGTTAACCATGTTTTATTTTTATTTTCTGAAGTTGTCTTTTAGTAAAAATTTGTTTGCCCCCAAATTGTAGTAATTAGTTGGTTTATTTTGCTTCTTTTTACACCCCTTGGTTCAATTAACATCCAAAAATGATTCCTTCAGCTTTAGGAGAAATCTAAAAACCACGACATTCATTCCATTTTTTTAACTCTTAACTCTCCTCCCAAGAGGGATCTTGAATAAAATTTTAAATATTTAGTCTATTTTTAAGTAATTTAAAATTGTTACTTGTTAACAAAGTTTTAGCTCAAAAATGGTGTACTTGTTAATTTAAAAATCTGTGATGAAATATTACGTCCTTTTTAAATGTTTATACTATATTTAGTAGATAAAATAATAGTTAGGTTAAAGTTTGGTTAGGTTAGATTAGCAGCAAAAGTATACATAGAGTATTTGAACAATATTTTCGATTTATTCATAATGATTTTTTTCTTACTTTCTCAAAATTTTTGTATTGAAGAATAATAAACTTATATCATTGTAATTTTCTCAACTTTTTTTTTTAACCTTATTGAATTTAGAAAAATTGTCCATTTTTTGAATGAGTGTAGGAGAAATAATTTTTCTTGTGAAATGATCGGATTTACAATTTTAAAACTTTTAAGCTGGACACGGAAGCACACTTCCTCAAAACTCGGGGAGGAATGCCATCCAGGCCAAACGCCTTCCTAACATTCATAGATTTCAGGGGTCCATGCATCCGATCAAATGTAATCACAGGCAAAGGTATAGGACACATGAGAGGAGTAGGAAGAGGAATGCCAGAATAGCCTTATGTATATATATATATATATATATATATATATATATATATATATATATATATATATATATATATATATATATATATATATATATATATATATATATTATATATATATATATACTCTCGAGGGTCATGTTAATTTTTCTTACGTTCTTGGTGAATTTTAATTAATAATGCAGAAGAAAAATTTACCCAATGAAAGAAATAAGTTTTTCAATTTTTACAGTATTGGTGAAGCTCGATAAATTTTTAATTCTTTTCTTTTAATTTTTATTTATATTTTAAGTTTTAAATAATTTTATTTAATTATTAACTGTATTGGCGCTAAAAAATGTTCAAGATTGTTCTTCAATATTTTGTTATTGTTATTAATGTTTCTTATGGTATTTAATTACATTACATTAAAATAGTAAAAATATGACAATCCGTTTTTGCTTTGTTTTTTTCCTAATTCTGCGACATAAATCATTATTCAACAATTGAAAATTTGATTACCTTAGGTTAGGTTACGTTATGTAACGTTATAATTATTATTAGGTTAAGGATAGGTTAGGTTAGGCAACATTGGTTACTTTAGGTTAAATTAGGTTAAGTTAAGAGTTAAGTTAAATTAGGTTAGGTAGGTTACATAGGTTAGATTATATTGCATTAGATTAAGAAAGAAAGTTCAATTTTGTTAAAATTAAAATTTAATTTATTTCACAGGTTTGTCCTAATTAATCCAATATGCAATGTTAAACAAAAAAAACATGCGACGGTGGAAAGTACGTGGTGTTTTTTAAGAATAAAACAAAAACAAGAAAAAAGGGAGTGTCAAATGGAAATATTCACATATTTGCATTTTTTTTACTCTTAATATATAATTAATTGATGCGAGTTTTAGTATATTTAGATAATTGCAGCATTTTAACATAAATACAACGTAAATATATATATATATATATATATATATATATATATATATATATATATATATATATATATATATATATATATATATATATATATATATATATATATATATATATATATATATATATATATATATATATATATATTATAAAAAGGAATGTAATGTTGACATTATAAAACTTCTAACTTCCATTAAATATATTACCATTAATGTAAAAAAAAATTAAAAAAACATTTTTAAAAATTTAAAAATAAGTTTTAAAAAATTAACCTAAAATTTTATGATTTTGAGAAAAACAGTAATGGATTTATTGACATTAATCTACTTATATATATATATATATATATATATATATATATATATATATATATATATATATATATAAATATATATATATATATATACTCTCTATATATATATATATATATATATATATATATAGAGAGAGAGAGAGAAATTTTCAAAATATACTTTTTACAAATTAATCTTATCCTAGTAATCTTCAAAATTTACTATAATCGTCATCTACAAAATTTTAACATCGTTTACATCTTTTATATATATATATATATATATATATATATATATATATATATATATATATATATATATACTATATATATATATATATATATATATATATATATATATATCCATAAAGAATTGCCGTTTTTGTTGCTGTGGTATGCTCTTGGTGAATAACTGAAACATGACCTAGCGACAAGAACGAATGCTTGAGGGATTTTGCGCATCCCTTCGGACCCTACCGCTAAGTATGTGCATTATCATATACGAGTGCTTTTAATCTTTTTCTGTCCCCTCATTTTTTCGAATTAATATCTTTCAATCTTCTTCCACAATTTTTTTCCCACCCATCAGTCCCTTTAAATACTTGTACGTAGGTTGCCTTCCCTTCTTTTCTCATCACAGCCCATTGGGCTATCCGGTGCCTCTTTCCGCATGGGTCTTCAGCTCACCTCCACTGAGGAGTGTTCTGCACTTTGGTGTATAAGCTTGGGCTTTACGTGAAGATATAAGGTGCCATGTTGTACACGGGGGTAAACCGGAGTAGAGCTTTGAGAGGATCTTTACGAGACCACATTCACAGCCTATACTCTACGGGTGGGATCCGGGGAGAAAGATTACCTCCTTATGAAATATACGTCTTTCCAGCCCATCCTGTTATTTACTTTTATGTTTTATTGTTATAAGCGCTCATTCATGGAGACGAAAATTTGTGGTTTAAATTTTTTATGGAAAAGTCTATTAAAGAAAACACGTTTATAAAAAAAAAAACATGATCAACAATAATTACCATCTGCCAGCTTCCCTGCCTGACCCTAACACGGTCCCTACTACTTCTAGACCTGGTCCCTATCTTTACCTCCTTCTCCTACACCTGAGGTCCTTTGCGAAATTTCCCGAATTCGTTCGACCAGCTAAACTCCCAGAAACCCAGGTCCCCAACCGGCCCGGGCAATCCCGTAAAGTTGTGCCCCCTGTAATAGTCGTACTCATTCGCTTCTCCATACGCTGCACCCCCTCCAGAAATGTTCAGCAGACATGTCATTCCCGATCGTATTACTACTACGATCCGCAACCTCCAAAGCTCTTACTAAGCACAGAACCATTCCTCTCAGTAGGGCACTCGATAAAAGCCCTAGGATTGAGACCCTCCAGTCACATTGATGAAGGAATGGGTCCATTCTCTAAAATGCTGCTAACTCGAAAGTCAAAGTCCATTCTGTCATCCTTAATCGTCTCTTGGAGATGTCCTATGTATTCTACTCCTGAATGACAGTAAGAAACACATCTAAAGGCGACTATGTTATTTGTCCTATTCATGAGAGACGAAGACACAGCTGGCATTTTGGAAGAACTCCAACAGAGATAGATTTTCCGGTCACAAACATTTATAGATTTCCCCTCGCCGGGAAACTCCTGAAAAACCAAATCCCCCGTTTACTACTGACCTTTAACACCCTTTATCCACCACAAAGGTTAAAATAGGGTTCACAAGTTACAGTGTTCGCACGTTTTATCCCTCGACCCAGACGTTCTTCAAATTCAACGGTTTTGGTCATCCCCGAAAATCTGTGGCGGACCGGATGACAAATGCCCAATCTGCGGAGAATTATGTTTCACACTCCATGTGAAAATAACCCTAACTGCAGAAACTGTAAAGGACTCCACAGTGCTTCCTCTTTCAAATGCGCCTTGTATGTTTGAACAGGAGGTTTTTATGTACTATGTACTATACATAATTGAGCAGGAGATTGCTATACGCCAGCTCAACGAAAAATATCAGACAAATCAAAGCAAATCTTACCGCCACAATTACAGCTACCCCACGCCTTCACGTGTTAATATCCGCCAACACAACCCTCCCCTAAGTAGAACCCTCTCTTAAATACCGTATAGGCATCTCACACCAAATGCAAGTACTGGCAACCAGTCTACTGTACTGCCCACAATCCGACAGCCACTTCTCCAAAGGTGCACAAAAGCAGCCCTTGATTCAATCTCTCCGTCCAAAGAGCATCACAAAGCCTAATTCCCTGAGGCATATAACGTCTCAACAAAGCTACCAATGAAAACTAAGCTAAGCTCATTCCAAGTACAAAATTTGGAAAACACTTCCTGCAAGACACCGTCCCATACCAACCAAACCTGGTTCCATCCACTTATGTCCAAGAGGACGCTCCTCTTTGTCCCTTAAATTCCCTCCCACTAATACTAAAACCCCTGGTAAAGAGGTGTTTTAAAACACACAGAAAAAAAATATAGTGGCCAAGTTAAAGATTATTCGCCTAAAATATAGAGCAACCGAATTCTTAAACAATAACACAGTAACTCCAGATGTATAAAATGCAACTCAGAAGAGACTTCGCCATAAGGCTACTTCTGAGACAAATGCAAGGGCTTTAATAGACTGTACCCAAGTAATCCCGAACTAATTGAACAACTCACTCAACTGCAATCATGCTAATGTCACAAGAACAGTTATTACGTTTCCCTGCTGATTGCTTCGCTCATATATAATTCTCTCCCGATTTTCCTTTATCAGCCCTCTCTAAGGGATTCTATACCCCTAGAAGATAAATTGGATAACAGCTCCCAAATGGAGCTTGATGCGATGACCCATTCTCTTCTTAATGCTCCTGCACTTCCGAAGAAAAGGTGAATGGGAAAACTGTTCAATCGTAAACGTCGAAACGCTCTAAACGTTCTGCGGGTCTGATGGAGGCTGAAGATGGACCCAGAGGTCCCCATTCTCCAATCATACTACCCAATTCCCAAAATCCCCGCATATGAAGTACTGGAAAATTCACTCCAGAATCAGACCTTGCCAATTCATTGAATCCCATTATTGGAATATCGATGTCGTAACCCCAACTACATTTCTCAAAAAAGACAATACTCTCTTCTGGATAACACCTTCCTTCCCATTCCATGGAAACAACTCTATGCCCCCCCACAATTTCTGAATCTGCTTGCCAAGCGGATTCTGAAACTGCGCTCTCACTAATAAATATGAGCATTACGAATGCTCTTCTATTAAACCAACCAAACCCACAAAACAAGTTGGATTCGGTTGAATTCAACTTATCTCGCATTCAGGGGTTGAAGCTCTTTCACCAAATATCATCTGAAAACTCCTCCCAACAGACGTCATGACAACTAACAAATCTGCTGGTGTATGACTACCCTGGCCCCCCAGGTTTTGTTCCCCCTCCTCGCCGAGACCCACGTCTCAATCTTCCCTCTCAATCTGAACCCACCTCTAACATTACACCCAGTCACATAGAGACAATTGTCTCTAATAGACCACCATCATAATATTTAATAACTACTCGCATGGCCACTTTCCTTCATGGAATTGTCGTGGCTACTACTCCTAATATTCGAGAACTTGTTCAACTAATAAAGCATAGTACATACCAAAGTGTATATGTTTCAAAAAGAACTCCACTATGTAATCGTGACTTCCTTCAACCAATGAATATAAATCGCCGTTAACTTCTATAGAAGAGGTGACCATTGATAGGGGAGGAGCAGGAATACTCATTCACAATCTATCCCCTATTCCCAGTCCCTCTCCAAACCAACCTTCATGCAGTAGCGGCAAGAATTCACTTATCCATCGACCTAACTATATGTTCAATCTACTTGGCTCCAAGTAGTGAATTTACTTAAGTGCGACCTAGCAGCAATCTTTTTAACAGCTCCCGGCCCGGTTGTTATAAACTAGGTGACTCACCTCCGCCGATCCCCTTAATGGGTGACTCTGTCGACTTCTCTAAGTCCAAGATCTTAATAGATCTCCTAACCCCCTTTCCCTGGGATGCCTAACACAGGGCTCCAACCTATTGAACGTTTAGATACACACACTTCTTTCTGTGTATCGACATTTCCTTTTGCTCCCATTTCCCTATGGATCGTTTACTGGTCTCCCTTTGATTATTTATTCGACAGCGATCATTACCCAATTAGCAATAAACGAGCTTGCTCCAAGCCCAATGCAAAAACCCAACTCCAGCTTGGCTATTATGATCGAGGCGGAGTGGGCTCCTTTTGTATCAAGGCGACAGCTATCCTCTTCTCTTTTAGATAACGTTTCCGATGCTGTTGATCGATTGCCTTTCGCTTCTTCCAGAAAAGTAGTCCATCGGCAGCGTAAGCTTGCCAATTCCACAGTCTTTCCCTCAGACAGGCGTCGCAACCGCCTTGTGGCCAAATGCGCACAAGCCGAACCAAAGAAGAAGAAACTCTAACAGGGCAATTACAAAAAGGCCCGTACTACCTCCATAACATGAATTATTTTTTAAAAAGCGCTGCAGCGAGATCCTAGGCGAATTAAATCGTCAACGCTTAAACAAATATTTTCGAACTTACATATTCACTGTTAACTCCCACAACTCCCCTTCCATTAGTGTGGAAAGTTACACAGAAATAGTCATCTCGTCGCTCCAAATGACCTCTTCTAACCCACAGTCCTCTCGTTATGGGCCTGAAATAACTGATACGATTTCCACTCCGGCGGTGGTAGGGATGCGTTAGGTTATAGCCTTGCTAGCCATTCGAGTTCATTTCGCTACACTGAAGCGCCTTTCAAAAACGGAGAACTGACACAGCACTACCAGACTTTTCAATAGCGAAAGGGGAAGATCTTACCTACAACCGTCTTTTTAACACTTGCAGAGTAAATCAAACTGCGCATTGCAAATAGCAAAAGAAACGTGCCTCTTGGTCCAACATTGATTTCCTTACATCATCGCTCGTCATATCCATCTCGGCGGTCAAAAGCAATTTTTGCTGGATTTATAATAACCAGAATCTGGATCGAAATCTTCTTCCATCTATTTGGACTACGATAGCCTTTTTATTCCTATTCCCAAACCTGGAAAAATCCGAAGTTGGCAGACAACCAAACAAGAACCAAATTTCGGCTGACTCTGTCTATATCCGTAAAATAATGGAGAAAATGGTCTCTGGCCGCTTATCCCCTTGTCTGGAGAGCCGTCAAGCTTTCTCAACTTCCAATTTGGTTCCGCAAAATCACTCGACTGCGGATCCTTTTGGTAAGACTAGACCATGACATCCGAGAAGCCTTCTCAACTGTTGGGATGGTTCTTGGTTCTTTTTGACCTTGAAAAGGCTTTACGACGACAACGTGAGAAACTGGGATTCTCCTTAAACTCCATTCGCTCTGTTCCCGCGGACAACTCCCTCTTTTTATCAAATGCCTTTTATCACACAGAATCTTCAGTTCGGTGCTCTTTCTATGTGGACCCACTTTACTCCGGATGAAGGCGTTCCGCAGGTAGTGTTCTAAGTGTACTACTATTTGCTCTTGGATTTAATGAGATCGTTTACCTCTATTCCAGCGACTGTCAAATTTTCTCTATATGTTGAATGACTTAGCACATTATACATAGTCCGGTGCAGGCTGCCCTTTCATCGATACGGCAATTTCAACCTAGCTATTGAAATATTTCACACCAGGGGCTAGCTCCCATTGGCTTCCATTTTTCTCCCACCAAAACCTCAGCAGTGCTTTTTAAGAAAAAGGAATCAAAGAAGGAAAAGAAAGATGAATGCAATTTACGCACATATCATGCTGCCTGTTTAGAAAAAGGTCCCAGAATTTCTAGGGCTCACCTAGAATACCAACTTAACATATTTCAACCGCATATTAAACAGCCTAAAAACAACTTGTCATCGCACCCTTGACTTGTTTGTTCATCTCGCCTCAAAATCTTGGTGCTGATCGCAAATCCCTTTAACGTCCTTAACGTAGCCCTAATCCATCTGAACACTGATTATGGCTGTGCTACTACAACCCCTGTTAGAATCCCATCCAAAACGAGAGCGTCCGTATCTTGCCACTGGAGCTTTTTCGATCGTGTCCCCAGGTGACCCTTGAAGTTGAATTCCAATGTGATGCCACTCTCTTCTAAGGGAATACATCATGTGTACAAGTTAATCTTTCGGTTTTTTCAAACCCCAATACCGTCTGCTCATACCCGATTCTGCAGGAGGTACCTCAAATCCTTAATTAACTGGCCTTTGCAAAGACGGGTTCATTAACATCTTAATTTCCTAACATCCCTTTGCTCAACAAGGTGCTGCTTTCTCTTTGATACGAAGGTACAAAACCTTGGCTATTTCCCTCTCTACTATTTGCTTTGCTCTTGAACATCTCCTCTCCAAATCTAGCATGCCTGCGCTGCCTGTTAAAAGCATCAAATTTCAGTCTCACCCGCAGTTCACGATATAATTTACTCCAGTTTTACTGACGGCTCTAAAATAAGGGGACAGTGTGGCGCTTCGCTGTGCTTTCCTGACGCAACTCTCCCATCCTTCCCCCTTATGCTTTCAATTTTTACAGCAGAGTTAACGCTATAAATGATTGCCCTTTCTCGAATTCTAATCCTCAACCAAGACACGTCCATATTGTTATTCAGATTCGCTTAGCGCGCTACAAGCGCTTAAACCCCTTATTCTAAAAAACGCAATGGTATCAGCTGTACAACAATTTCTTCGACTTCTCCACTCCCGTAAGAAACAAATTATTTTATGTTTTGGACTCCCTCTCATGTAGGGGTAACTGGCAATAAAATCGCTGACAGAGAGGCCAAAATGGCCGCCTCCTCTTCTCGGAGTTGTTCCAGGTACCTCCGGATGCCATTTCGAGCAAGGGCCGCCATCCCATCAACTGCATTACTATCGCTGCTCTCCTGACGGGGTTTCGATCTTGTTTGGCAAGAAGTGCTGGACGAGTGATCGGCGAGGAAGGAAACTCAGAAACATAAAGCCAAACATCGGTGAGTGGTCTTCGCTCCTACAGACGAAAGCGCTGTACATGAGTTGATAACTTGCACGCCGTCCGTGATTGGCCACACTAATATACTACAGTCATTATATTTCAGCGAGAATCCCTCCTCGCATTTGCAAAATTTTTGCGCGTCCGCCACAACCCCGCAATCTGTTCATCAATATCTTCATTGCATTGTTCCCATCTGGACCCCCTATTCCGCTGTCACTATTTCCTACTTTAACGGTCCAATTACACCGTCTAAAAGATAATCCCTATATCTTATCTGAATCTTGCCACTTTAGCAGTAACACTATTTTCTTTTATCTTCAAGAAGTTGAATATTCTTTATAGCATTTGATTTTGTTAGAAAAGGGAAAGACTATTAACAAATGCTTAAGTGTAAGAGTGGAAAGGAAATTAGAATAGAGTAGTTTGACTTATTTTGACCTGACATGAATATTTCATTTCACCAATCAAGATCTTTCTTTGACCATTTGAAAACGATATATATGAACAGGGCCCTCCCATGGTGCTGATTTTCGCCCATGTGGCCTCTGCTTCTTGTGACCGTGGTGGTCCTGTTACACTAACTCGAAAAAAAAAAATATAATATTATATATATATAAATATAATATATGATATATATATTATTATATATATATATATATATATATATATATTATATATATATATATAAATATATATATATAAATATATATATATATATATATATTATAATATTATATATATATGATATATATATAATATAATATATATATAGATATATAATAGACCTGAGTAATATATATATATACTATATATATATATATTATATTGAATTATATAATATATATATATATATATATTATATAATAAATAATATAATATATATAGTATATATAATATATATATATATAATATAATATTCTTGATCTACCTTCTTTCTTCACAATACTGGAGGTAATAATTTTCAAACATGAAAAAGAAAATCTTAAGAAGAAATATGACACAGAGTCAAAAGATGAAAGCCCCAGCCTTAACCGCCCCCTCTGTACTAGCATAGTGAGAACTCGTCGCAGTCAGTAAATATCCACCCTAGAGCTTCACAGGACCGCGAG
>JABUQX010058209.1:0-5000 GCA_015478945.1 Trachelipus rathkii | reverse complement strand
GTTTATATATTTTGCATCAATTTTATAACAAAAGGACCAATTGAATTAAATATATTTTATTTAGTTTGTTTGATTGAACCCTTATTTTTTGTAAATTTACAGTTAACCCCGGTAGAAAACCCCGGTTTTTTCCCTGATTTTTGGCCGGTGGGCTCTCTCCCCCGGTCCCGGTTTCCACCCTAACCCAACCTATAGCTTTTTTCTCTACTAACTTCTGGTGGTCATGTCTTTAGCCTGATAGCCTAGATATTTTGTGGAGAAAAGGAAATCTGCCTTTCTTGAAGGTTTGAGAAAAAAGTAAATTTGAATGTTACAAAATGAGTAAATGTAAAGAATCAATAGTTCACTTTTTTATTTAATAAGATATAGTGGCAGAATTTAAATTAACAAGAAACAAAGATTTGAAGATATTCTTTATTTTTTTTATTTTAATAATCCAATAAAAATAAATGAAGTGTGTTAAGTCAATCAAGGAAATGAATAAGGTTCTAAGGATCTGTACATATTAAGGATATTGTGGATTGGGAAATGGCAGTAAGTTCTCCATCTGTATCTTGAACTAGAGAAGTTGTGAAAATTCCAATAACCAAGAATGATGTTTCCTAAAAAGAAGAGAGTATATGCTATATTTTACTCGGGGAAAGTGGCTCGGAATATAAAATAATCGACACAGCTGGAAAGCAAAACACAAAACAATGAAGAATTTAGTTGAAGATTGGCTAGATCTAAGCCATAAAGGTAGAGAATTCAGAAGACCAAACCAAACATGAACATAGAGACACATGAACTGTCTTTGGCTCAAAATTAGGGAAAAGGATCTAGTGAAGTATTAGATTAATTAAGAGATTTTATTAAGTTTTGCGAAAACATTATGTGGTCTGATAGCTGTTGAAAAGCAATAAAGCTCTCTTAAGGATTGCTATTGGCTCCAGAAATTGCTGCCTTCGAAAAATAGTATATCTAATAAAATAATAACTATCCTCCTCATGAAAACATCTAGTTTAGAATCGCTAATATTGAATTAGTACGTCTATGTTGCTATTTTGGAAGTTTTCTCATAACCTCAAAAATACTATTAGAAAAATTGAATCAGATATTCAATGAATGGGCAATTTCAATAATTTAATCCCTGAGGATTGAGAGGTTTAAAGGTCATGGACGTAGAAGGCGTACTACGTGTAATTGTAGATTATCTTCTTAATTTCTTTTTTAGATGATTAAAAATAATGTTTCAGATTGTCTAAATTATATAGTTTTCAAATCCTAAGAATAGATTTGATCAATCTTCGTGCATTGTCAGTCAATTCTTTAGACTTCTTATTTTATGAGGATAATACACGAAGTAAGATGTGGGTCATAAATACTTTGTCAATTTAATACGATTTCAATATCAAATATAGCAAGTAGACATTTATTCACTGTTACGATTGTTTATTTTCGATGAAGTGGGTATGAGGTCTTTCTTATGAGAAGTAGATGTTAACAGTCGCTAAACAATCGATTTCATTCTATAAGGGACAAATAGTTATGATGTATGAATCACTGTGTGGGTAAGGATTATTTTGGGTGCTGTGAACGTCAAATTCAAGACTCTGATTATTTTAACTTTTGATCAACATGGCATAGAATCACAAAATATGTGTCTTCTGATTATTGGTAAAAAATCAATTACTAAAAAAAAATTGAATCATTTGTTAGAAAATGTTATTAAATACATTTCTGTAAAAGGAAGTCATGGAAGAGAATATTGAGGTATTTCCATGTATTTATTGGCTTGCAAGACAAGTATCTTGTCGTTTCTGAAGATGGGTGATCTCATGTGACTTGCGTCTTACATGTCGCTCTTAACTCTTTAATAAATAGCTTTGATGTTCCCAGAATAGGAATCAGTGCTTGTGTACAAATAACTGTTATATGGTGAATTTAATTGTAATATAATGAGTTTTGGGGGTTAGTTGTGGGATGGCTTGATGCCGGCACAGTCTTTTACGATGTTATCACTGATTATAACTGTATATTAAAGTCTTTGATGGTCTTACCTTACTATAGGGACAATATGCTGTTTCTAATAGTACGGTGATTGCTAATTCGATTCGGACACTGAAATAAAGCTGTAGTTAAATTAAGTTTCATTGTTCACTGCATAGGTAACATATCTGTTCTATGTTAAAGACGTGATCTAATCGATCACAATTTTTTGGTTCTGAGTTAAGGAAAAATATAATGAAATCTTGAAATCATTTCACTCCACTGTTTAGCACTAATGATTTTTGATTTCTTAGAAACACGAAACTTTTGTTCTCGTATGTGAATGACAAGGACTCAATGTTCCACATTTGACCATTTGGACACATCCAATCACACTAATTATTTTGATTGTTTGATTTGCTTTCAGATAAATCAGTTAAGAATGTTCTGTGTGGCAAACTCATTTATGTCTACAATTGATCAGTTAGGACACATCTAACATAAGTACATGTTATTGAGACTAATAATATTGCTTAACAATTACGTGTTATGATTGGGTGTTGTGTCTTGTGCTTTAGAAAGCCAGATCTCTCTAAGTGAAGTCTAACTCATATGCTTACATGAAATCAGGTAAAATAATATACATATTTTCAAAAATATACACTGGTAAACAATTTGTTGTTAAAGGGACAATATCGTTGTCCGATGCAATCAAATTAAGATAAACAAAAATTTTACTAAACATTGATCTAGGTCCTTTTGAGGTAGTATTAATAGTCCTTTGCTAAGTCGTGTTTCTGTATTGTTCTTGTTACGTTCTTGTAGTTTCGCTGTTCTTTGCGCTTCTTCTTCTTTCTTCTCTCGTCTTTCTTCTTATCTTTCGTTTCTTCGTTCTTTTCTTTCTTCTTCTTATTACTTCTTCTTCTTCTTTCTTCTTTCTCTTTTCTTCTTTCTTCTTCCTGCTTCTTCTTCTTCGTTCGTTTCTTGCTTCTTCTTTCTTTTTCTTGCTCTGGTCTTGGCTTGCTTTCTGTCTTTGCGTTCTTTTCTTTCGTCTGTTCTTTTCTTTTCTTTCTTCCTTTTCTGTCTGTGACTGTGAACTTATTTCTCTTCTGTCTTCTTTCTCTTCTTTTCTTCTTTCTGTCTTTTCTTCTCTTTTTCGTTTATTCTATCTTCTTTCTCTTGCTCTTTTCTCACTATTCTCTTCTTTTCATTTATCCTTATATTACAATTTCTGTTCTTCTTTCTCTTTCTTTTGCTTCTCCTTTTTCTTCTTCTTCTGGTTTTCTGCTTTCTGGTCTTTCTTTTTCTGGGAAGAAAACGTTCAACAACCAAGAACCTTTTCTTTTTCAATTAGAATTCTGAATAATCAACATCTAGTTTTTTTATCCTTGGTAATTAATTTGTCGAAATTTGCGGTATGATAATCGGACGAAAACTTGTGACTGTTGGTAATAAAGATCGCATATAATTATGTGAGGAAAGATTTGATCAAATATTAGTCTAAGCGACTTGAACACAAGATTGTTAAAGTTTGGTCAAATTAAACATGGCAAATATTGCATCTTTAATACTGATAACATGGTAAAGTTTAGTTATTTTCACTTTCGGTTAGATAACACTTGAATAATTTGAATTACATAACATAGATTGACAAGTTTCAAAGTTTGTCAAGTGAGGAAAAGTGATCTAGGAGTTATTAAATTTAAGTAAGGAAATAACCTTCCTGTGCAACATCAATGTGCTCGGAAGGCTGTTCTAAAAAAAGCAAAATTTCATAAGTGCTCAAGTACTTTATTGCCAGATAACGTTTCGAGTATAAAATCCTAAAAATATATATGACTTTAATTTTCTCTCTCTATACAGCAAAGGTATGTGACAATATTATGTGAAAATTTTCATTTCAAGATGTACGGCATGATGCAGTTTTTGGAGTCCATATCCGATCAATAAAAGACAGAAAAAATTGAAAAGAATTCACAAAATCCTCTTCTCCTGAACATTAATTCCGCTGAAATTCCATGTACACATTTACTAACGAGCAACGACTACGTGATTTTTAGATAGTCGTCATTCTTTAAGAGACATTACGATGAATGGCATTGGGAGGAAAATTAAAATAGAAGTTTTCAAAAATACTTAAATTATAGAATTTGACAACTGTATTCTGGTTACAGGTCATATTCTTTTAGATATATTGTTTTTATTTATAATTGTACTGACACGAAGTTAAGTGGGCATAAACCTTTCGTCATAAACGATATTTAAACAGAAGATTATAGGCAACGTTAGAATTGCTTTCATCCTACGCGATGTGAGTAATCGAAGGCAAGTTGGAATAGTAGTTTCTTTGTTCTTAATGAATTGAGTACGTGAACCAGTTTTGTCGTTGCTTATGTCGATTCACTCGTGGTATTGCAATAAAAAGTTTGAAAAATTAGTTTTTCTTTATTACTTATTATTTTGTCATGATTGAATAATAGCGTCTGTAATGAGTTGAAGAGTGAAGGTCGAGTCATCGGCATGTCGGCGAATTCCGCAATGTTTCTTTTTTTTTTTACTACAATGAAAGTTAAAATTAAATGCTTTTTTTTTAGTGGTTTTTAAAAATTGTGTCTTAGTTACAGACTTTTTTTAATTTTAAATTTAGAAAATTTCTTATTCGGTTGAACAGTTTTTTTGGATGTATTTTTTGTTTATTTAGATTAGTTTTGATTGTTTGCTAAACCGCTGAGTTTTTAAGTTATGAGTGTTAATCGATGTTTTTGATTCCAATTAGTTTGGTTTGTGGTTATATTATTGTGTGTGATTGTATTTTAGAGTTTGAAAACGTTTTAACTTATGATCTAAGTAATTTTGTGATCTTCTTATGCATGATAAATGTTTTGTATTTTACAATATAGCTTTCTATTTAAAGCATTATTTTGTAAACCGATTCATATATTTTTTTTTGTGTGTTGGTTTTGTTTTTTTTTTGCGTGTCTGTTTATGTGTTTCTGCTTTTCAAATTGTTGGTTCATAAAATTGTTTATTAT
>JABUQX010058208.1:32500-36016 GCA_015478945.1 Trachelipus rathkii | reverse complement strand
CCTAGGGAGCATCGAAACGTCGTCCTCTGAAAATAACTAATAGGTTTCTCACTTTGTTCTACGCATTAGGTTCAATACGTTATATATATATATATATATATATATATATATATATATATATATATATATATATATATATATATATTGGATATATGAAGGGAGAGAAACAAATCGCAATGATATGATACATGTCTTTGATAGATATATGTTAAACATATAATACAACTATGAATAAAGAGTAATATGGGACAACAATAAATGTAATAGAAGGAATGGGTTTAGTTAATGTAAACATACCTACGATGGTAGTAATTTTCTCTTCGTAGACGATCTACTGTGCATAGCGTCTGGAGTATCCTCATCAAGCTCCAACAATAGTCGGCCATCATTTGATATCCCACTTGCCCTGGTAACGTCCTTCAATGAACTTTAGATCCTGATGGAAGCGTTCACCCTGCTTATCACTAACATCGCCCAGGTTATCCGAAATTTTCTTAGGTGAGAATGTAAGTAGTTCAACTTTATACTCATTCTACATCCATGAGAATGAAAACTGTCTAGCAGTTCCTGTACAATGTTAGTGGTTCTCGGCTTTCCTGTTCCCCAGAAAATTATGTGCTACATCTGAAAAAGCATTCCACGCTCTTACCTCTAACACAGTCATTGTTGTAGCAAAGACAGCATCACAGAGGAGTGTCCGTATTTGTGGGCCATCAAATATCCCAGCTTTTTCTTTTCGTCCCTCAGACCAGGAAACGTTGTGCATATATATACCGGAAGCATTCACCATCATGGTCCAGGGCCTTCACGAATTGTTTCATCAAACCAAGTTTTATGTGTAGTGGAGGGTAAGATGATGTTTTCTCTGTACAAGTGGTTTACGTACAGTGTTCCTGTCACCTGGCGTCAGTATTCTCTCTGTGGCCATTCTCTTTTGATCCAGTGATCCTTTGTCGCCCGGCTGTCCCAGTAGCACAGGAAGCAAGGGTATTTTGGTAAAACCTGCTTGCTGACCGAGCAAAATGTTTACCATTTTGAGGTCGACACGCATATTTACCATCCATGTACCTGATAGTAGCCTCTCCAAACTGTCTTGATTTTGCATACTTCTCTCTCATCCGTACCAGTACCCTACTGGAACGAAGCATACCTATTTGCCGTTGTGTAAGAGCCACGCTAAACTGCCCTTAGTGTCTAATAAATAGTCATACTCACCATCGTATGCTGGGATTATAGCGAAGTAGTAGGCCTGCAACTTCACTGCAATACAAAAGGTTTCCATCTAACTGGAGGGCCTCCGCAGCTCTACTTCTCTGTTACGATAAAATGTTACTCTTGTGCCATGGTGTAGTAGTCCATACAACCTCCAAGCCAACAGCTCAGGACAACTTCGGCAAATACAACTCTCATACAAGATCGTTCAGTTCACCCTGGGTGAACAATGACGAACCATCCAACTACAATATTTCAGATGGATGATAGACATCATCAGGTCATTGGCATCATACATGTATACGTACTAAAGCTACCACATGCTTTTTGAATATCGACCGCAGTAAACTTGCTGCTAATGTAGATATATGCGGAAGATAATGTCTATACAGCCTACGTAGTGCGCACATGAATTTTGTCATTCCCAGGGAATATGCAAAAATAGGGATCCATGATTGCACGAAAACGGGATGTGATACAGCAAATCCGAGAATATATATGGAATCAGCACCTCCGAATTACTATATATCTGCTACAAAAGTCCATCCAAGAAAAATTTCACCTTTTTTTGTTGACCAGAGTAAGTTTTCTTTATTTTTCCCTAAATGGATGACCGAACTTTGAAATAACTATTCGGCCGAATAGTGAAGCGATTATTCGGCCGAATATTCGGTATTCGGCCGAATACTTTTAGCCGAATATTCGGTATTCGGTATTCTGCTTTTTCACTATTCGGCACATCCCTAATATATATATATATATATATATATATATATATATATATATATATATATATATATATATATACATAACTTAAAAACATACTGTTTTTGTCTCTGAGTGTAATGTGTTATATTTGTTTGTATCTTTCTCCAAAACGTGCATCAATTATTTTTAGAGGCATAGTGCAACGTTAACAATGACCGAAGTCGATTAGCAAAACAAAACTTTTAAACACATTATTGCTTATTCTGCATTTAAAAATTTGGAATCACAGGTTTACTAATAAAATTTGATAAATAGACTACGTTTTAAGACCAGCGAGTGTTATTAAAATGTAAATGGTGTAACTCTGCAAGATGAAGTAAGTACCGACAATGTTGTTTAGTCGTAAACAAAACGTAGTGAAAATTTTCTGCTACAAAACAGGTGCATGCTTCATTCAACTTTACATTTTTGGTAGGAAGGCTGATTTCATAACAAGTGGTAATATCTTCAGCCGAACTAAAAGTATGAGGAGTCAGCGAAAATGAGGGATGGATCATAAAAAAAAAAATGGAAAAAGAAAATATATTTTTCAGAGAAAAGTAAAGAATTCATTGCGAGAAATTGAAAACCCCTAAATCGGGATTCAAAAATAAGAACATAAATATTTTTCAATATAAATAATGAAAACTTAATGGTAAAGGCTCGAAAATTAGAATCTAAGTCCAAACAATTTAAGTTAAGTGACAGAAAAAAATATCTACTAACTTTTAGAAATCAGCTATTAAACATTGAACATGATTGCGACTTTAGATGGATAGACTGTAAAATGTAGATGAATTTGCGTAATCTAAGAAAAGGAAGAAAGGGTACATATTACAAAAAGCTTGTAAATATAGAGATTACCAATTTTATTATTCACGATGAATAAGGTGGCAGTTTCATTTATTCTCTCGCGTTCAGTAGATTGCCTCTTACATGTTACTGTGTAGGACATCAAACAGAAAGGCTTTGTGACCTAAATTAATTTTATTTTTCAGAGGCCTATAATAAATTTATAAAGCGATAGCAGAAATATTGCTTCTAAAACATTTCGACATAACATAAAACCCATAGACAGATCTATTCTCCAGACGAATACTACGAACAACTAAGATAAACTATCTATTCGATTTTGTAGCATAAAAGATCTAAACATGACTGCATAAAATAACTAAGCAACATTAGGGATGAGTTTCCGGGTTAAGTTACGGTAATACAAGAAATGCAATTTACTAGATAAGCATTACTTATTTACCCACAAAGCTCTGAATAGCATATTACTTTATTACACTTCTGGAGAAGCTTGTTTACTATTAATTTTAAAATAGGAAGGGAAACCTCTACCAGAGTGTATATTTAGTAGACTATATTTAAGCTAACTTCAAGAAAAGAAAATGTTGAATTTTCCTGAACATCAAAGCCGATTGCGATTCTGTACTTTTTTCCAAGCCAAACTCTAATTCATAATATTCTCCATATAGCTTTTACTGTAAAATCTCTCGTATTATATCTATTTACAGTAACTTTAACATTTTTATGCCAGTAATACTCGCACCG
>JABUQX010058208.1:17500-27500 GCA_015478945.1 Trachelipus rathkii | reverse complement strand
AAAAATCAAATAATGACAATTTTTTTTTATTATAAGGTCTCAGGATTTATGCCCATGTTTATGAGAGGCTAGAGCAGTCCTACCTCAACCTGTGCTTTGTCTAGTCCTTCCAGGCTTAATGTCAGCTCTGGGTAATACATACAAATAGAGTTCGGAGGGAGGAAAAATCTAGAGAATTTATAAATGTAAATTCTGCAGTAATAATTGTACTAATACAAACATATGTATATGACTAGAATTAGAAACAAATAGAAATGTAAGATTGAATTATATTTAAAAAATAAATACACAGCTTTAGTGAAACCAGTTTTGTAGCTAATGAAAGGCACATAATATTATGGCACATATCACTGTAACAATGATATTTTCCGTACCTAAAACATATGCTTTTTATTACAAAAAATAAAACAATTATGTCAAAGCTCTGGCACAAGCTTATTTCAACTTAATACCAATCATCTCCATAAGAAGGTATGTCAGCTAAATCAAATCCTTGATAACCTCTCAAAGCATAAAATGCAATATAAGAATGGTACGCCCCTGGAATGAACATAAGCATGCCAAGAATTAAAAAGGGCCACATGCGGTCAGAGTATTTTTCATCAACGTGTCCAACAAGGATGAGGCCACTAAATGTGATAAGTATAGTGCCAATAAAAAATAATATAAAGGCGTATATTATAGGTTTCCATGGAATACCGACAGGTCTCGTCTCCTGCAATAATAAAAAAAAAATAATAATCTATCACTAAAAAGAATTTCACTCATGAAAACTTTTTGAAAATATATTTTCACTATAAAAAACAACTTAGAAGCAATATGCAAACCAAAAATATTTTAAGACTCGATGATAAAGAAATATCTCAAGAGACTTAAACTCTTTTTATTGCAGAAATCCCACCTTAAACTGTGCATCAGTAAACGCAGTTGCTTCATCTTGACTGAGTCTGCTGTAACGAACGTGAGGAGAATGGGAGCGATATCGTGCTTCATTTCGATTCATGACAAGGATATAAGCAAACGTAGAGGAAAATCAGAGCTATCTGAAAAAATTTCGTTCGTCAGTGAAATGAAAATTACATAACTCACAAATATTACTATGAAAACTTAACTAAGATTTTTGTATTAGTATCAAAAATACCTTCACAGGTTAAAAGAAAAATTGAAGGATATTAAAGTTAGGAAAATGCTCAGTCAAATAAATGCTTGAAATACGGTGTTGCTAAACTCATTGTCGTATCTAGAGGTGAAGAAAGGCAATTGTGTGTAAAGTGTGTGAATATTCCAGACTCAAAAGGCAGGGCAATTATTTCAAAAGCATGAAAATGGTAAAAATAAACTCAACCACCACTAAACCAAAAAAAGGAACTCAATTTGAACAAACCAGTTAACATTTAAATAAATAGAACAGCATATATGTGAATAGTTGCGGAAGGGCAGTTGCAAGTTTAAAAAAAAATTTGAAAGCCAAAAGAATACAATCGGGGCCATACACCTTCAAAGCAATAAGAACCTGAAAGACCTGAAGTCACATCTTGATACAGTATTTTACGAAGGAAAAGAAGTGTCTATCTTCTCAATGTTTCTTTATCCACAATTATGGAAATTCATTCACATTTGAGAATATCCTATATTAGAAAACTTATTTTTAAAATTTTATAAAAAATAATTGAAAATGAAGCATACCAAGTAAATCTTAAAAGGATTCAGTTTGCTAGAAGCATGAGAAAGAGTATGATTGTGTATGTTACAATAGACTGTTCCGTTCTGTTATATGTGTTGGTCATTTTTTAGTAATGTATTGGTATTGGAATTAATGTAATTCATTATGCCATTAGCTGCAGTTAAATATTACAAAAAATATCTTACTGATGACAAATTTTTGTATGTTACAGTACATTATACTACAGATTCACACACTTTTTGTCTCACAAGTACATTTACTACCCAAGAATCTCTCTCTCTTCTCTCTCTCCTCTCTCTCTCTCTCTGCTCTACTCTCTTCCTCCCTCATCCCTCTCTTTCTTCTCCTCCTCTCCTTCTCTCTCTCTTCCTCTCTTCCTCTTACTGTCTCTCTCTCTCATCTCCCTAACACTCTTCCAGCAAATATTCATACAAAATTAAATTCGCTCTCTCTCCCTCTACCTTCCCCTTTCATTCCTCTCTCTCTCTCTCCTCTCCTCTTCTCTCTCTCTTCTCTTCTCTCTCCTCTCTCTCTTCTTCTCTCTTCTTCTCTTCTTCCTTTTCCTCTCTCTTCTCTCTCTCTTTTCTCCTCTCTTTTCATCTTCTCTCTTCTACTTTCTCTCTCTCTTCTCCCTCTCTCTCTCTCTCTTCTCTCTCTCATCTCTCTTTATCTCTTCTTCTCTCTCGTTCATCTACTCCCTCTCTCTTCTCACATCTCTTCTTTTCACCTCTTCTTTTCTTTTTATCTACCCCTCTCCGCCTCTTTCTCTCTTTCTCTTTCCTCTCTCTCCTCTTCCCTTCTCCCCTCTCTCTCCTCTCTTCTCTCTCTCTCTCTCCTTCTCTCATCTCTCTCTACTCTCCTCTCTTCCTCCTCTCCCTTTCTCCTTTCTCTTCTCTCTCTCCTCTTCTCCGCTCTCTCTTCCATCATCTCTCTCTCTCCTCTTCTCCTCTTCTCTTCTCTCTCTCTCTCCCTCTCTCTCTTCTTTCTCTCCTCCTCTCCATTCTTCTCTCTCTCCTTTTCTCTCTCTCTCTCTTCTTCTCTATTCTCTTTTTCTTATTACTCTCTCTCTCTTCTTCTCCATTCTCAACCTCCTCCTGGCCACCCTGCACGCTCATCTTTTCCAAATGTCCCGCCACACCTTAGTCTTGCTTCCCACCACCTTTAGTGTGGGTAGATCTACTTCTTGATAATATAGATATTCCTCCTATCCCTTTTCTCTAATTCTTTCGTTTCTCACCTCTGTCCCTCCTGTGTTTTTCCGCCATCGCTCTCCTCTAATAATTCATTTCACAGTCTGCACTCTGTTCTCTTCTCATGTCTGTCATTACTCCATTGTTTTCTCCCCGCCCATTACAGAAGTTAACCGGTTTAAATCAATACTCTCTTAATTATCTTCTTCACTACCCTCCAATCTCATTATTCCTCGATGATTAGGATTACAAAGCTCTAATGTTCTCCCCCGTACTATCATTCTGGCTCGCATCTCTATGGGCACTTTCCTCCCTCTCTACCAAACATTCCCCCCATGTTACTTGTATTCTCTACGTTTTTAATCCCCACACCATTCCACCTCCACCATCAACTCTTCTCCCTTCCTCTCTAATAACTATCATAATTTCTGTTTTTTCTACGTATCTCTTAATTATTTATATCTTCCGGTCTTACTTAACACTCTTCCCTTGTTCATTCTCTTATGCTCGCTTACTTTTTTCTCTCGATCCCCGTATAAGTCTCTGCTAATCGGAATATTTTCTTCCTTCCTCCCCCTCACGTCTTCCCTCAGCTCTTCCGCTACAATTTTTTGCTGCCTCCTCTTTGCTTCTTCTTTTCACCACTCTCCGTCCGTTTTTCTGGCCCCACATACAGAGCTCTTTTGATCTGAGCCCGTTGCTGTCTCTAGCACTCTCTCAATTTTTACTGTCTTCTCCCTCACCACTTCTTTAACCTTTTCATTCCACCATCGCGTATGTCTTTTTCGCGTTCCTCCTATCCACCGTGGCACAAACGGTAGAGCGACGGATGCTTTTCATTCACTACCATTCCGAATTGTCCATCATTTAATATATATATATATACTATTTACTTATATATTATTATATATATTATATATATATTATATATACTATATATATCCTATACTATATATTATATACTTATTATATCTTATATATAAATTACTATATATATATATATTATACTATATATATTATACTATATATATATATATCTCTATTTTCTTATATATTCTATTATATAATATATATATATATATACTATATATATATATCATATATATATTTCTATATATATATTATATACTTACTATAATATATATTATATAAATATTCAGTGGCAAAACTGAAGTATTATACTTGGGTTTTTAGGATGATCATTCCTATCTATATTATATATATATTATATATATATCTCTCATATCTATATTATATCTATTTATACTACTTTATATATATACTATATATATTATATATATTATATTATTACTCATTATATACTCTTATCTGTTATTCCAGCTATGAAGGGCCTCATTTGTACTGCTTAGTAGTGATAGGAGTGGAACTTGAAGATGACAGATTTTGGTGCTTTTGTCCAGATATCACAAACATCCTACGCTCTTTTATTTAGGGTCGGGCTTCGGGACCTTCTCTTTGGGAGTTTCGAATAGAGGACCTGTTTATCCTTTCTTGAGGTAAGAAGCAATAATTTTTAGCCTTTATTAATTTCTAACTTTATATATATATATATAGTATATATATATATATATATATATATATATATATATATATATATAGTAGTAGTTATATATATATATATATATATATATATATATATATATAGAGAGAGAGAGTAGAGAGAGAGAGAGAGAGAGAGAGAGAGAGAGAGATAAAATAATAACTCCTTGAGTGATTCTTCACTTACCAGGATTAGATCCCGGGCCCTCACGAACGGTAAGTGTGTTACCACTTGACCAAACGATAAGCTAAAAAAGATACGCGACTTAAACCCTATGAAAGAGTGCTCTATACAATAGGAATAAGGACCGCCTATGGCAGGACAGATACCTCAGCCACGCATCTCCGCTTACACTGGGTCAAAGGTAACAGGACCCATGTAAGGAGACCACTCTAGATAGATTAAACCGCAGTTCAATTTGTATAGATAAAATAACTCCTTGAGTGATTCTTCACTTACCAGGATTAGATCCAGGCCCTCGCGAACGGTATGCCAAGCGTGTTACCACTTGACCAAACGATAAGCTAAAAAGATACGCGACTTAAACCTATGAAAGAGTGTTCTATTCAATAGGAATAAGGACCGCCTATGGTAGGACAGATACCTCAGCCACGCATCTCCGCTTACACTCGGGTCAAAGGTAACACAGGACCCATGTAAGGAGACCACTCTAGATCGAAGTATAATTTGTATAGATGTAAATACTGCAATTAAACCGCAGTTCAATTTGTATAGATAAAATAACTCCTTGAGTGATTTTATCACGTATCATTTTAGCTTATCGTTTGGTCAAGTGGTAACACGCTTGGCATACCGTTCGCGAGGGCCCGGGATCTAATCCTGGTAAGTGAAGAATCACTCAAGGAGTTATTTTATCTATACAAATTGAACTGCGGTTTAATTGCAGTATTTGCATCTATACAAATTATAATTTCATCTATAAGACTATCAAAGATACGATAGGTGCAGCAACGTTCGTTAATTTTAAAGGAAATAGGGAAGTTATATATATATATATATATATATATATATATATATATATATATATATATATATATATATATATATATATATATATATATATATATATATATATATCCCAGGTTCGACTGGGTGGAGCGAGAGAATGTGAGCTATTCTCTATTAACTCTAGTTTAATATATATATAGATATAGGTGGGAAGTTATATATATATATATATATATATATATATATATATATATATATATATATATATATATATATATATATATATATATATATATATATCCCAGGTTCGAACTGGGTGGAGCGAGAGAATGTGAGTTTCTCTATTAACTCTAGTTTCGTCGCACTCAGACGTTAATGAGTATATTGGTGTGTTTTGCTAGTAATGAAAAACTTCCTGCATCCGAGATAGACCTGGTCAGCCAGTGGAATTAGTCGTTTGGCTTGTGTAACCCAAGGACCTTTCTCGATGGGTCCCACTCACAGGTCGTTGTTTTCCTAGAAGACCATGATGAACTTCCTGGGGGAGGACAGGTTTATATATATATATATATATATATATATATATATATATATATATATATATATATATATATATATATATATATATATTTTTATATATATATATATATATATATATATATATATATATATATATATATATATATATATATATATATATATATATATATATATATATATATATATATATATATATATATATATATATATATATGTATTTATTTATTTATATATACATGAGATTGGACTTCCATTTCTGCATAATTAAAGCAAATTGAGGCATCTTAAGAATTTAATTTATGAATACAGTTTTAGCGTTTCATTTACCATCCATTTTAAGCCCTGAAATATATTGAAATTGTATAAAATTAAGAAACAAATGTTAAAAATTAATATGAAAAATTAATGTTAAAATAAAGGAATAAATTGAATAATAATTATATTGTACCATATTATTTAACAAAATGCAATGAAGGGTAAAATAATTAATAGTGAATATATATATATATATATATATATATATATATATATATACGTATATATATATATATATATATATATATATATATATATATATATATATATATATATATATATATATATATATATATATATATATTTTTTTTTTTTTTTTTTTTTTTTTTTTTTTTTTTTTTTTTTTTTTTTACAGTTAACCACCACTCACGGGCTGAGCCCTTTTCAAGGAGGGGGCAGAAAATAAAATAGAAAACCCACCCAAGCCCAAGCCTAACGCAAATCTCTCAGGTGAGCGCAGACGTGGGCTTTAAAGAGAGGAAGATTAAATATAGTTGGAAAAACAGAAAAAGGCAAGGAGTTCCACAGAACAGAAGTAGCTGGAAAGAAAGAGGCACCACAACGAACAAGTCTGGGGTTTTCAATACTCACGCAAAATTCATGCGAGAGCATGGCACCCCCTTGTATTGCGAGGGCGACGCAATGGAGGTGGAATGCGAGCGGCCAACTCCCCTGAGCATCTACCGTTGTAGTACCTATAGAAAAGAGATAGTGCGCCAACGTCACGTCGCAGAGATAGAGGGTCAAGAGAGTTTGAAAGTAGGGGACAGTTTATTAGTCTCTTTGCTTTAGACTCAACCCTATCCAATAGAAGGGTGGAGCCGGAGCCCCCCCAAATGTGAGAACAGTACTCCATACAAGGGCGAATAAGGTCTTTATATAACTGGAGCAGCTGTTCAGAGGAAAATTTTTTAAACTTGAACAGAACTCCCAGTTTCCTAAAGACCACCATGCAATCATTGAAATATGAGGTTTCCAAGATAATTTATTGTTTATGTTAAGACCAAGAATGTTTATGTTATTCACAGGAGAGACGTTAGAGCCGTCGAAGGAAATAGGAAAGTTGGGAGGTGTCTTTGAGAGGGAGATGTAGAGAAGTTGAGTTTTTAAAGAGTTGAATTTTACAGGTTGCGGTGACCCCACCGGAAAACCCATCCAGATAGAAATATATATATATATATATATATATATATATATATATATATATATATATATATATATATTATATATATATATATATATATATAGCTTTATATATATATATATATATATATTATATATATATATATATATATTAGAGGTGTAGCGGATGACCACATCCGCATCCGCATATGCCGATATCTGCATCATTTTTCACTATCCGCATCCGCATTAATTTTTTTGCGGATAGCGGATAGTATTCATCTATGAATTATGAGAAACGTGTGTGCATACCTTATATATATATATATATATATATATATATATATATATATATATATATATATATATATATATATATATATATATATATATATATATATATATATATATATATATATATATATATATATATATATATATGTAGAATTTTTTGACCCTAGAAATAAAATCAAAGCTAGGTTTAAAACTTGGATTTATTACATATAGAGTACACTTCAATTAAAATTACAGATTAAAACGACATTCAACTATTATTCCTCACTTTGAGTATAAATGGTGCTTGTTACTGACAAAAAATTTCGCCTTTATATGGCCTTTTTCAATTGTCACAATAGTTTAACACCAAGTGAGTGAAGAAATAATACTGAAAAGATCTTTGGTACTATTTTTTAAATTAAATAAAACGAAGATGGTAAGGGGCAAAATTGTTGTTTCCTTGTTGCCACCCATTTAATTTTTTGAAAAAATATGAATACCCTTTTTTTATAAAATATTTAAAAAATGACAAGTTAGTTGTTCAATAGGCAAAACATACATAGTGGACAAACACATGCTGCAAATGGACTAATTGGTCATGTAACAAAGTATGCAAAACAATATAAAATTCATTAAAAATTATTGGAACTGCGAATGACATAATTTGAAAAATCGATAATCAAGAGGAAGACAGACATACGAACATATTTTTTAATACATATGCACGTACGCACAGTAAATGGAGGGCAGACATTAATATTTTTTATGCAATAAACAATTGAAAGGGGGGCAGGGTTAGGTAGTAGGTTGAGGATGCTTGTTCTTGAAGAGTTCATCTATTCTTTTTATGGTTGGTGAATGGTATTTCTGGAACTGTTGTTGTATACTATCGATTGAATGTTCTCCTTTTAGGGTATTGAAGTTGTGATGATTATTTATACAATACGTTTCAATTAGTCTTCTTTTATGCTGATTAGGGACATGTACAAGAGGTTGCATGGTGTTTATATTTATATGGTGATTGAGTTGGGATCTGTGTATAGCTAGAGATGACTTCTGATTGTCCTTTTGTAAATCGTATTTGTGCTGGTTCTTTCTTCTGCTGAAATCATTGGTCTCGCCTATGTATGTTTTGGGACATTGATTGCATGATATGGTATAAATACATTGTATGGGTTCTGGTGGGGGTCTTGGTGGGTGGAAAAGTTTTTTGAGGGGGAGGGCATTAGTGGAGGTTAAGGTGATATGTTGTGGTATATATTTTTTAAGTTGTAAAGTGGTTTTCACAGGTATTGGGAGATAAGAGGGGATAGGTGAAGGGTTAAGCGTGGTGGGGTTAGTGGTATGATTATAGTATCTAGTTCTGGCTTTTTTGTATGCTCGATTAATAAGGTGGTTAGGATATTGTAATTTCTTAAAAGTTGTTCTGATTAAATTGTTTTCTTTGTTGAGATTGATGGGTGAGCAAATTCTAAGGGCTCTGATGTAGAGGGCGGTGAGAGTGGCTATTTTTGTGGAAGTGGAGTGGGTGGAAAACCAATGTATGTAGGAGGGATTAGATGATGGTTTTCTGTATATGGAAAATTTTAGGTAGAAAGAGTTGTGCCAGGAAATGCGTATATCTAGGAAAGGGAGCTACAGCGAAAAGGAATACATTGTTGGAATCCTGGCAAAATTTTATTGCGGAAACTGTATAAAAAAAAAAAAAAAAAAAAAAAAAACATCTCAAAAACTACAATAGCTACAGCGAAAAGGAATACATTTTTGGAATCCTTGTAAAATTTTAGTTAGAAAATGTAAAAAAAAAATAATAAATAAATAAAATAAATATTGACTATTTTTTTTTAGGAGCATGGGACATAATATATATATATATATATATATATATATTATTTGTAAAGGTATTACACGGCAATGTAGGGGGCTCGAGCCGACGGGGAACACTGGGGGGGACGTTTTCCATACCCCGTAGGGGAGGGGCGGAGGAACCCCCGCGACACCCAAATACCAAAGAGCGGGGGTTCCGGAGACCCTCCCCGGAGGGGGGGAATTAGTCCTACCCCGTAGTTCCCCGGAAGGCCGAGAGACCCCGACTCCTGCCATCGGTGCGGTATACCCTTGGGGTATTCTTTAGTAAAAAAAAAATTAATAGAAAGTCAATTTATTTTAACGAGTAACCAATAAAAGGTCTCTAAATAGGCTCTCTAATCATATTACTATAATTATTAACAATAATTTTTTTATTTTTTTATTTTTTTTACATTTTCCTATCTAGAATTTTACCAGGATTCCAAAAATGTATTCCTTTTCGCTGTAGCTATTGTAGTTTTTGAGATATATTTT
>JABUQX010058207.1:82500-87500 GCA_015478945.1 Trachelipus rathkii | reverse complement strand
TATATATATATATATATATATATATATATATATATATATATATATATATATATATATATATATATATATATAATTTAAATTGCTCCGTACTGAAACTTTCAACTAACTTTCTGAGCTTCTTTGAAGAAAATGCAAAATAATCTCGAACGAATTTTATGAAAACTTTCTCGAGCCAATCCTTTTTTTTTTTTTTTTTTTTTTTTCTTTATTTAATAATTTGAACTTCTCTCTCACGTAGCGATAAGTAATTTTAAAAATGGCCAAAGTCTTAAGTTAATTATCTTCTCTTTTATCTTATAATTATACTCTCTCTCTCTCTCTCTCTCTCTCTCTCTCTCTCTCTCTCTCTCTCTCTCTCTCTCTCTCTCTCTCTCTCTCTCTCTCTCTCTCTCCCTCTCTCTCTTTGAAGACTTATACCTTCTTGAAGAGGGAAGATGAAAAGACATTGTGGATATTTTATTATAATATTTGGAATTGATACTTTTTCCATTTTGATTTAATTAAAATTTTGATTTTAGTTAAATATTATTTTTGAAAATTATAAAATAAATTTTAGATCAATGTTCTTTGAACAATTTACAGTTTTAAAATATTACATGGAGCATTCAAGATATCAAAGATGATTTCTTTTTATTTCTTCTCCGAAACAATTTTGAACAAATATCTGAAAAATACATTGCCTGAGATCTTTTGGAAAGACATTTGAAGATCAATGTGTCTAGGGTTTTGTTCTAAAAATAGGGTGTCATTTAAAGAGTTGCCAGGGGCAGAAAACCCCCTTATCTGGTTCCTTTCCACGAAGTGTTGCAAATTCGTGTCCATGTGAAACAAACGCACATCTCTCCCCACCACTCAGCAATTATGGAGAAAGTAATTTCATATAACAATAATAATAATAATAATAATAATAATAATAATAATAATAATAATAATAATAATAATAATAATAATAATAATAATAATAATAATAATAGTAATAATAAATATATATATATATATATATATATATAAATATATATATATATATATATATATATATATATAAATATATATATATATATATATATATATATATATATATATATATATAGATATATATATATATATATATATATATATATATATATATATATATAGAGAGAGAGAAAAAAAAAAAGAGAGAGAGAGAGAGAGAGAGAGAGAGAGAGAGAGAGAGAGAGAGAGAGAGAGAGAGAGAGAGAGAGAGAGAGAGAGAGAGAGAGAGAGAGAGATTCCTAAAATAAAATGGTCGATCACCAACAGAAAATTTCCAATCCTGTAAAATGTAAATCAATACTTAAATATATTTAACCAAAATTAATAATAATGGGATTATCATCAATTTCATTTATAAATACAAATCTCTCTCTCTCTCTATCTATCTATCTAACTATCTATCTCTCTCTCATCTTTCTGTATCTTTCTCTCTGCCTTCGATCCTATTCTTCCACTTGTTGCGTAATAATTAATTGCAAGGATATATGTACGTAATCTCCTAATTAAATTGCTTAGAGTTATTGACCAATATATATATATATATATATATATATCTGTGTATATATATATAGAGTATATATATATATATATATATATATATATATATATATATATATATATATATATATATATATATATATATATATATTTCTGTGTTTGATATTTGCAATGCTCTAACATCCTGTCCTCTCCATTGAACCACATAGCAACAAATTACTTAACCAAATCTCTCTCTCTCTCTCTCTCTCTCTCTCTCTCTCTCCTCTCTGTTTAATTGTATTCATGTAAAATGAGTGTATTCAAGAATTTGAAATAACAATTAATTAGGACAGGGAAATATATGGCGATTCTGTTACATCTTTTTCCAATTTTCTTTCAAAACTTTCACGTTTAAAGTCTCACCCTGTGGGGTCTGCATCATTTTAATTCATATTTCATCACTGGGGTGAAGATCCCCCCCCCCCTCTCCCCTCTTAACGACGGTGAAAAGGGATCCTGAGATGCCTATTTGCATGTTAGAACTTTGTATACATTAAATTTCCATTTTTTCCTCTCTTTCTGACATGTTTCCTTTTCATACTTTAATTAAAATAATTAAAATTCAAGCCACTCATATCTCTTTACAGCTTTAATAATGAAGTTTGATGCTGCGCCCATCTTAACATTAATTTTAGACATTTCTTAGAAATTAAATGTCTTTTTAGGGCTTATTAAAGTAGAATATCATAATATATACCTACAAATAGGTACTTTAAATATATATATATATAGTTATTTATAAACAAAGAAAGTATATATATATATATATATATATATATATATATATATATATATATATATATATATATATATATATATATATATATATATATATATATATATATATATATATATATATTAAATAAACATATTTAACTTAACATTACCAAATAACTTTTATTTTACCTTGTATTCACTGCCTAAAATATTGCTACTAATACAAGGCTTCCCCATCTATATAAACAAATTAATAGTTATTAGTCCTGCTGAATAAATAATTTTCTATACTTAAGCATACAAAGAAGCGTTCTTAAAATCGCTCGTGCGATATCGTTCTGAAAATTAGCTTGAAAGAATCGCATTTCTCGAGCGATATTTTAATTCCTAGAAAACTTTTGGAATATTAATCAAGTCAGTTTACTCAGCTTTGTCTTTAATTCTCAACTCTCAAACTTTATTTGGCAATGTAAACCTTCATTAGAAGCACTTCCTTTCAACATATATATATATATATATATATATATATATATATATATATATATATATATATATATATATATATATATATATATATATATATAGTATATATATATATATATATATATATATATATATATATATATATATATATATATATATATAAGGTTAAGGTTATATATATATATATATAATTTAATTTATTAAAGCTATACATATATATATATATATATATATATATATATATATATATATATATATATATATATATATATATATATATATATATATATATATATATATACTATTGCAGCGGTTCTTAACCGCGTCTCGCGAACCCCCTGGTGTATAGCGAAGGCTTGAAGAAATTATATTTTTCAGTTAAAATAAGAAAAAATTGAATGAACGAAAGAAAGCACGAAAGATAAGGAAGCGTTGAATAAATTTCCCTTCCTTATTTGTATAAAACTTGGCTTTTCCAAAAGATTTTGGATATTTTTGAGTTAAATTAAAACAGAATTTCTTATTTGCTCGATAAAATCTAATTTTCTTTATAGATATATGAATAAAATATATTACCTTATCTCTAAATATTATTTCTAAATATTAGAAGACCCTTTATGAAAATCGTTAAATAAATAATTAATTAATCCACTCTAGTGTTTTAAACTGTTAACTCTGAGTAGTCCTATGAAAAAAAAAAACAAAAAAAAAACATGGGATTCACGAAAGCTAAAAATATTTGAAGTGAATCCATAATAAGAATCGTTTCTCTATTGTATTTCATCCTCCTGCTTTCTTAAAAACTCGTAGATCATGCTTCGGAAGAATATGGAAGTGCGGGGGTCAAGTCGTGTGGGAGGAGTTCCAGGGGCAGAGTGATATATATATATATATATATATATATATATATATATATATATATATATATATATATATATATATATATATATATATATATATATATATATATATATATATATATATATATATGGTATTTTCGTGCATGCGTGAACATTGAATCGTCACCTAACTTTTAAGATTATATAAAACCCTTTTTACGCAAGTTAGATTGACCATAAATCGGTGGAATTACCAAATTTACCTAAACTCCACACGCAAAATTATTATTATTATTATTATTATTATTATTATTATTATTATTATTATTATTATTATTATTATTATTATTATTATTATTATTATTATTATTATTATTATTATTATTATTATTATTATTATTATTATTATTATTATTATTATTATTATTATTACTTGATTAACTCAGATTTTTAAATGTATAAGGTTTCTTTGCTTATTTTATATATATATATATATATATATATATATATATATATATATATATATATATATATATATATATATATATATATATATATATATATATATATATATATATATATATATATATATATATATATATATATATATATATATTGAGCTTTACTTCAAAAGGTTTTTGTTATGAATTTCAAATTTTGATACTTAATTTTATTTAAATTGGGCAAACAATCAATCTAAAACAATGTTGGATTTCTAAACTCCATTTGATTCAATTTTGTTTTTCTATTATTTTATTGATATTAAACCGAGTCAGTTCTTCGGTTGTCCTGCAAGTAGGTTACCTATCCTTGGAAAAATGTATTATATTGTTTCTTAGTTCCAAATCTAATGGCTGTTTTATCAAAAGAATTCAATTAAAACCTTTTGTAGCTCCTCACAGAAATATTCACATTACTTTTGCATTTTTTCTCTATATGTCGAAACAAAAAAAAAAGTTTTTGATCTGAAAAAATTAAAAAATTAATCTTTCTAGATTTTTCAATTAGGTTTGTACATTAAATCAAAATATTTCTTAAAAGTCACAGCTCTTAGAAAATATTCTCTCAGGCCCCTGTCGATCTTCCAGATTCCTCCATTTTTTAAAGCATTCTTTCTCGTCCACGTCTAAATCAACAATCATAGTCCCTCCTCAGAATTTATTTATTTTCATCTGAAATATGTCAAATCATCCTAAATTATTCAGACATTATCGATATAGATTACCTAAAGTCTTTTAACAGTACGGAAGACTTGGAGGAACAAGCTCAGATTCAGGATTGAACAACAAGGAATATCATTTTTAGCAATGAGAAATTTTATTCAAATGGACTCAAATAGTAACAATGTGGCGTTTTTAGAATACTTCATTCTTTTTAATTATTTTTATTAACTTTGTTTTGCTATTA
>JABUQX010058207.1:55000-62500 GCA_015478945.1 Trachelipus rathkii | reverse complement strand
CTAACAATCACAAGATAAATATTAAAGAAGCTTCCCCTATTAAATTTTGCAACCAAGTTAAAAAAAGAAAAATTATAGAATCTGTTTTTATTCACAATATTGATAATTTCAACAAAGCGCCGGGAGACTTCAGGCTCGACAAAATTCAGAACTCTTTCTTACTCTCTTCAAGATGTTTCGGCGATATCAGGATGAAGGGCACGTGAAGACCAACCAACCTATAAATTAATCCTTTACTTATTATTTGTTTTTTAAAATTTTGTTTAGTTCTGTTAAAGTTGTTTCTGAGGAGGCTCTCTTAATGTAAGGAGCGAAAGCTAAAAATTAACTTACTGTAAATAGTTTTAATCTTTTAATATATTAAATGTAATTGATGTGAATAAATAGTTTTTTATTGCCAAGGGTATAAATCACACACACACACACATATATATATATATAATATATATATATATATATATATTTAATATATATATAATATATATTATATATATATATATATATATATATATATATATATATTATATATAATATATATATATATATATATATATATATATATATATATCCTGACAAATCTTTCTGGCCTCTTGCCAAAAACATCTCTAATAACTGTAAATCTGCCTTTCCTCCTCTTATTCGTTTTGATGGTTGGTTCTGTTGCTAATTCTCCAACTGAAAAGGCCAATCCTTCGGCTCCTATTTTCCTCTAACTCAACCCTGGATGATTCTGGCATTCCTCTTCCTCCTCCTTCTCCTCTCAGGTGTCCTATGCCTTTGCCTGCGATTACATTTGATCGGGTGCATGGGTTCCTGAAATCTATGAACGTTAGGAAAGCTGGTGGCCCAGATGGCATCCCTCCCGTGTTTTGAGGGGTGTGCTTCCGTGCTGGCCCTTCCCTCGTTCAACTATAATTCTCTATGTCTCAATACTAACACTTTCCCTCAGCTTTGGGAAGCACGCACATGTCCAACCAGTTCCGAAAAAAAGGTAGCCGCGCTCTGATCCTTCTAACTATCGCCCTATAGCTCTCATTTGTAATTCTATCTAAGATCTTTGAAACTCTTCTCAACTCTCATTTCTTAGATCATCTGAAATTCATTCACTTCTTTCCCGAATCGCCAGTATGGCTTTCGCGCTGAGGTTTACTGGCGACTATACTTTCCTTTTTTCTGATTTATGGTTTTCCGCAGTTAGAACTACGGGGAGACTTGCGTGTGGCGCTTTGACATATCCAAAGCTTGACCGGGTATGGCAGCGTCACTGCTCTCCAAGCTCCCTTCCTTTGGGTTTTCCTCCTTCTCTTGGCTTACTTATGTCTAGTTTTCTCTCAAATTGCTCAATATCAGCTGTTGTTGAGGGTGACTTCTTTTCTTTTTCTGTCAATTGTGGTGTTCCTCAGGGTTCCTTCTTATCTCCTACTTTATCCTTACTTTTATTAATGATCCTCTCACCTGCAAATCTAACTCTTTCCACTCATATGCCGCTCGACCCTTCATTCTTCAACTCATTTCAATTCTGCTCCCTCTTTTACTTCTAGAATTGCCTCTCGTCTTAATCTTTCTGCTATTCTATTCTCGCAGATCTGAATAGAAATTTCCGGGTGGGGTCGTTTCAACCTTGTGAAATTTAATTCCTAAAACTCACTTCTACAAATCTCCCTCTCTAAACCTTCCAAGTTTCCTATCTCTTTCGACGGTTCTCTCGTCTCTCCTGTTGACATATAAACATACTTGGCTTTAACATAAACAAAAAAATGTCTTGGAAACTACATCACAATGGTTGCTAGGGCGGCTCAAAGAAACTGGAATTCTGTTTAGGCTGCGAGGACTTTTTTTTCCTCTTCTCAGTTACTCAGCTATACAAGGGCTCATCCGCCCTTGTATGGAGTACTGCTCTCATATCTGGGGGGGGGCTCTGGTTTCACCCGGCTTTTGGACAGGGTCGAGTCAAAGGCCAAAAGACTTATAAACTGTTCCGTACTTTCCACTTCACTTGACCCTCTAATCTTTGCGGCGCCGATGTTGTGTCTATCTCTTTCTATAGGTAACCCGCAGCGGCAGGTGTTCTCGAGGGAACTTGTCCTCGCGGTACCACCCTCACGACGCCCGCGTAGCACAAGGGGTGCTGTGTCTGCGCATGAGTTATGTGTGGATATTGGTAACCCCAGGCTAGTTCACTGCGTGCTTCCTCTTTCCTGCCCCTTCGGCAGTTTCCCTGCTGTTCTGTGGAATTCTCTTCATCTTCTGTGTTTCCTGCTGAATTTAATCTCCATCTCTTCAAAGCTTTCGTCTGTGCTCATCTGCGTAATTTGCGTTAGTTGGTGAGCTTCTGAGACGTGTAGCACCCCCTCCTTGAATAGGGCTCCGCCCGTGAGTGGTTTTGACTGGTGACAACTGTAATATATATACATATATATATATATATATATATATATATATATATATATATATATATAGCTCAAGTGTTGAGTGATTCATTGTGTGTTTTTATATACATTAGCACAAGTGATTATTCGTTTTTTAATGTGTTCATGTAACATATGTATTTTTAAGAAGTCTCTTATTAACTGATATTACTTTGAAAATTCTGATCTAGCAAGTGATCAAAAAGTAGTATTTATTCTCCAATTATTGTAGCTCGTTGTTCACAGAAAAGTGAAGTTTTAGCTATTGTAACTGTATATTAAGAAGTGTATATAACGTTCAAGTATTATGTGTTCAAGTAACATATGTATTTTTAAGAAGTCTCTTATTAATGATATTTCTTTATAAATTCTGATCTAGCAAGTGATCAAAAAGTAGTATTTATTCTCCAATTAGTATATCTCGTTGTTCACAGAAAAGTGAAGTTTTACCTATTATAACTGTATATTAAGAAGTGTATTATAACGAATAATCTACAGAATCCTCAGGCTCACACGGCATTATTACATTACAAGACACCTCTGTAACGACCAAGAAATTGGTTAAATTGTGACAGATACTATTCTTCATCGACTTGGAATCGCTGGTTAATTTATGACAGTTACTACTAAGGAATTTATTTTTTCCCCATTGAGGGCTTCGAGACTCATATATCATTGGCTCCGCTACTTCATGCATCAAATATTTCTTCAGAAAATAGATGTCTGCCTGAAGAAAAACTTAACTGGTTTTTAAAGGAAAAAAAGAGAAAGGAAAAAAAAAAAATTTGTGTGTAGGGCTTATAAAAGGGTAATACTGTATCGAGTATAAGCTGTAAGTCTCAAAAATATAGTATTTTTGTATCTATGGGGAATATTTTATATTGTATTTTTATTCATCATTTGGGTTTAAACCACGCTAGTAGGAAGTAATATACAAACAAATTTTGCTTGTTCTTTATTGGATCCGGCATCATTGAATTCGATGACGTCACTAATCTGTAATAAGTAACCTCGCGCATTGTTAAAAAAACAGAATCTCGTATGTCATTAGTTTGTTCATTATTTTGTTATTTTAAAATATAGAGAGAAAATAATATGGCAATATAATATATTTATATATTTAAGTATATGTTGTTTAGTAAATTTATTTCTTGTGCGGAAAATTGAAAAAGAATATCAGCTGAGTATTTTGTCATATTTCAGTAATTGATTTTTTACGATTAACGGGGTTTTATTTAAGGGAGATATATTAACGGGGTAAATTGATAGAGTAGGTTTTAACCTTTTATATTATTATTTTAACCTTTTTTTATTACTATTATTTTTATTGTGGGTATATTAACGGGGTAAATTGATAGAGTAGGTTTTAACCTTTTATATTATTATTTTAACCTTTTTATTACTATTATTTTTATTGTGGGTATATATTGTGGGTATATTTGGTGAGCGGGGTGGTGCCCTAGGTATTGGGAAGTGCCTAGGGTGGGGTGTCCCATAAAGCGTGCAGCTTGAGTGTGTAAATATATAGAGAAGGGAAAAGATGGGGAGGAGAGAGGTAATTAAGGTGGGATGTATGAACGTGAGAGGGGTAAACGAGGATTTGAAGAGGGAGGAAGTGGGGTTAATGTTTGAAGAAAGAAGGTTGGATGTGCTAGGGGTAACAGAAACTAAGCTGAAGGGAAAGAGGGAGATGGAATTTGGAAATTACAAGGGTATGATATCAGGGGTGAATGAGAGAGTGAGGGCGAGGGAAGGGGTGGGAATAGTTATGAGGAAAGAGGTGTGGGATAAGGTAAGGTTGTGCAGGCAGGTGAGTGCGAGGATAATGTGGGTAAAAGTGAAATTTGGGGGTGAAATGTGGGTTTTTATATGCGCATATGCACCAGTGAATGGAGCGAGAGAAGGAGGAGAGAGAAGATTCTGGAGTGAGTTGAATGAGTGCTTGGGAAAGTTTCGGGGTAAACGTGATAAAATTTGCCTATTGGGAGATTTGAATGCAGGCGTGGGAAGGGAGGGGGAGGGCGAGAATAATAGGACGCATTTGGGTAGGGGAAGAGCGAATGTTAAATGGAGAAAGTCTGTTGAGTTTGTGTGTTGAAAGAGAATGATCAGTGGGAATACTTGGTTTAAAAAGTGAGAATCATAAGTATACATGGAGGATGAGATAACGGGGGGGAGAGCAATACTGGATTATGTGTGTGTGAATGGGAAGGATAGAGCAGATTTAACTAGATGTAACATGTATCTCAGAGGGCGGGAGGGGAATACTCGGATGCATTTTGGTGGTTGCTAGGAATATAGGTGGGGGGAGAGGTGATGGTTAGGAAAAGGGGAGAAAAGAGGAGAAGTAGAAGTGATAAAGGTGGGAAAATTGGATGAGACAGTGTGTAAGAGGGAGTTTAGGAGAGGTATGAGGATAGGTGGAGAGACGTGAGGGGGACGGGAATTGGGGAGGTGGAGGGGGAGTGATGAGATTTAAAGAGGCAGTATGCGAAGAGGCTAGGAAGGGTTATGTGGAGTAAAAAGGGTGGGGGCAAGCAGGAGGGTAGGGAGTGAATGGTGGAGTGAGGAGGTGAAGGAGGTGGTGAAAAGGAAAAAGGAGGCTTATGTGAAATGGTTGGGAAGTAGGAGAGAGGAAAGCTGGGAGGAATATAGAAGGGTTAGGGTGGAAGCAAAGAGGGCGGTGGAGAGGACGAAGAGAAGAGCAAAAGATGAATGGTGTAGAAAAGTGACGGAAAATTATGAATCGGGAAGCAAGATGTTCTGGAAAGAAGTAAATAAAAAAGGAAGAAGAAGGAGGGGTTGGGGGAGAGGATTAAGGGAGGAGATGGGGAGTGGATAGGAGGAGAGGATAGGGTGAGGAAGAGGTGGGGGGAGTATTTTAGTGGATTATTGAATGAAGTGGGGGGGGGAGGGGAGGAAGATTTGCAAGAGGTGAGGATGGGGAGTGAATTGGGGAGGGAGGGGGAGGATGAAATACAAATGGAGGAAATTATTAGGGCCTTGAATAAAGGAAAAAAAGGGAAGTTCGCAGGTCTGGATGGTGTGAGAATGGAAATGTTGCAGAAGGGAGGTATAGGGTGGAGGAATGGCTGTATAGGTTGTATAATATATGTTGGAGGAGTGGTGAGGTACCACAGGATTGGGAAGATGGTTGTTTGGTTTCCCTGATATAAGGGGAAAGGGGATAGGATGAAGTGTGGGATTATAGAGGTATATGTCTTTTAAGTGTGGTAGGGAAAGTGTTATGGAGATACTGATTTGAGAGAGTGAGAGGTTTACGGAGGGGAGGAATGGGGGAAAGAAACACGGAGGAGATTTAGGGAGGGAAGAAGGGTGTGTGGATCAAGCTGTTTAACCACTAAGATGCTTGTGGAGAAAAGTATAGAGAGGAAAAGGAAAGAAGGGTATGGGTGTTTTTTAGATTTAGAGAAGCGTATGATAGAGGTGAAGAGGGTGAATTGTGGGGGTGTTGAGAAATGGAGTGGGGGGAAATTAGGTTAAAGGTATTAAGGGCCTTTTTAATAGAATAGTAGAATGTGTGTGAGAGTGTTAGGAGGGGAGAGTGAGATGTTTGGGGTGGTGAGAGGATTGAGGCAGGGGTGTGTAATGTCACCGTGGCTATTCAATTTGTTTTTGGGAGTGGTTGCAGAGGAATGGTGAGGGAGGGGAGGGGGTGATTGATGAATGGGAATGATAGAACGGGATGGGAACAAGATAATGTTTTGTTGACGATACAGCCCTAGTGGCGAAGAACGCGAGGGCTGAGGTATTTTGGTGTGGGAGTTTGAAGAGAATGTGGTGGACAAAAAGGGGTTAAAATAATCCAGGTAGGGGAGGGGGGGGGGGGAGAGTAGAGGTTGTTAGTGTTTGAGGAGGAAGAAAGAGAGGACGGGGAGGGGTTAGAGGTTAGAGTAGGGGGTGTAGTATTGGAAGAAGTAAAGATTTTTAGATATTTAGGGATGGATTTGGGGAAGGGGGGAGGGATGAAGGAGGAGATAGAACATAGAGTAGGAGAAGGAATGAGAGCTCTGAGTGGTCTGAGAGAATTATGGAAAGGGGGGGATTTATCACAGAAAGTTAAGATTAGTATGTTTGAAAAAATTTGTGTACCAGCGGTGTTGTATGGGTGTGAAACGTGGGGGTTGAATGCCAGGTCCAGGAGGAAGTTGGAAGTTTTTGAGATGAAGGGGTTGAGAGCGGTTTGTGGGGTTAGCAGAAGGGAGAGGATTAGGAATAGGGTGGTGAGGGAGAGATGTGAATGGAGAAAGGGGTTGGTGGGAAGAGCGGAGAAGGGAATGTTAAGATGGTATGGGCATTTAGTGAGAATGGAGGAACAGAAGACGTGTTAGGAGAGTTTGGGAGGCGGAGGGGATAGGGAGGAGAGGAAGGGGGAGACGAGAACAAGAAGGAGGTGGATGGATGGAATAAATAGGAGATGCTGGAGGAGGGAGGGATGAGGGAGGAAGAGGGCAGGGTGTTGCGAGGGATTAGAGTGGGGCTGGAGGAGGTGGGTGGGGGCGAGATGAAGGGAGGTGTGAATGAGGTGAGTGCTGCACGTACCACTACCGCGCGCTCAAGCGGGTAAAAAAGTGTAGTAGGAATGAAATGAATGAAAAAATATAATATATATATATATATATTATATATTATATTATATATATATATATAATATATATATATATATATGTGTGTGTGTGTGGTGTGTGTGTGTGTGTGTGTGTGTGTGTGTGTGTGTGTAAAGTAAACATATTAACTTGTATAGGTTTTAGAGACCGAGATGTCTCCTGTGATTCTATGTCAATTATAACACGATGTAAACGATTTAAAATAGGTAATTAAATATTAATTGGATAATAATTCTTTATATTAGTTGCTGTGGATTCAACCTGTTAAGTTTGATCAAAATCGGAAGAAATATAGTGATCATATGCTATGTCTTCCTGGAGTGGCACTATGGATTGATCCATATTTATTTCGGAAACTGCTTTATTAGGATCATTGTTTACGGTTGAGACTCTATGGAGTCTTTTTCCATTTAATTTGGTTTGCGGGAATGGAGTCTCTTGGTTCACTCCCGCTAATACTGAAA
>JABUQX010058207.1:40000-42500 GCA_015478945.1 Trachelipus rathkii | reverse complement strand
ACTATATATATATATATATATATATATATATATATATATATATATATATATATATATCAGTGGCGTACCTTGAAGATTACACTTGGGTAGGCAAAGTTATATATATATATATATATATCTATATGATATATATAACTATATATATTATATATATATATACATACTATATTTTTGAAATTTATATCTATTAGCGTTATATATATATATATATATATAACGAAAACTCTTTAACTGCAATACGTCCTTATTTATTTGAAGGAAAAATTTAATTTTTCACGTCCTTTTGAATAAAGCTATGTTTATTTATGTGTATTATATGCATAAGATTGACTCAAAGCCTGACATAGGCCTACACCAAAATTTTTAAATAATTATTTTAATTATATAAAGGTAAACAACACTTAATTAATAAAAATGTTACATATTATTAAAATTCAATAAAGCACAACACCTTCACTTAACTCAGCAAATATATGGTAAACATTTATGTTCACTCTGTCCACCATAAGTGAAAAAAAATATCGTACAATTGATAGATAGATAGTATAGATAGATAGATAGTTAGATTAGATATAGATAGATAGATAGATATGATAGATAGATTAGAAATAGAGAGAGAGAGAGAGAGAGGAGAGAGAGAGGAGAGAGAGAGAGAGAGAGAGATTCAAAATCTTTTTTTTCAAATTAATTTTCGACGATTTCACTGGGTGAGCGAAAGTTTCGTACTCGCGAATTTGCTTATTTTTTTCGCTCAACAGCAAGGTATGACACGCTTTGGGTTTGTTCCTATATATTTTATATGAAATATGAAGATCTACCCGTACGCCCACCGCTTTCCAATTTACTCTTAGGAACAGAGTAGGAAGGAAAATTTCCAAATGGAATTTTAATTATTAATAATTGTTATTACTAGTAGTTGATTTTTCTTCTTAAATTTAATTTTATAAATCAGTTTCTTTTTTACACTTTCATATAAAATTCCATTTAATTTATTTTTTAAACTTTTACATTTTAAATTATTTTTTTTATTAAAAAGACTAAAAAATATTGGGTAGGCAGCTACCTACCTGCCTCCTATGTATAATGCCTGATATAATTGATATATATATAATATTATAATTTTTATATATTAATATATATATGAATATATATAATTAATAATATATAATTAATATATATAATATATATATATATATATATATATATATATATATAATATATAATATATATATATATATATACTAATATAAAGAGTGGAGAGAGGGCGTAATTGAACAAAATCAATTAAATCGTTTTTTATTATTATTATTTCAAGCTTCATACAATTGCAAAAAAAAAAAAATAATAATAAAACTTTGAAATGTAAAAAGTTGCGATAGTTATTGTCCGATTTTAATTAACTGGTATTTTTTTGCCAAGTATCTTTTATTAAACATAAATCGATGTAAAAATCACCGATTTTTACATCTCTGTTTAAAACAATTAAATGGATAAATTTGATACTCGATCAATATATATTAATATTAATCATTAAAGTCGTAAATTTCATTAATTGTGTGTATAAACGTTCAAGTATGTATATATATATATATATAATTATATATATATATATATATATTATATATATTATATATATTATTATATATATATAAATATTTATATATATATATATATATATATATAGTAATATTAATATATATTATATATATATATTATATATATTATAATATAATACTTTATATTATATAAATCATTTTATATATATATATAATTATAAAATATATATATTATATGTATATATATATATATATATATATATATATATATATATATATATATATATATATATATATATATATATATATATCAGAGGCGACTCCTGCACTCGTGCTACTCGTGCTCAGCACGAGTTAACATTATAGAAACGATCTAATTTTGCAAATTTCACAATGTTTCGATAATATTTTCATATTTTTTTGAGAAAGTTGGTCAAATAAATGAAATTATTACATAATAAATATAAAAGATTATGCAAAATTGAAACGAAAAAGGGAAGAATAGCCGCTATCAAATAATGTTTTTAACACATTAAAAATAAGACTAATCCGTGCCCAAAGGAAAAGGCGGATATGGTATCTGTGGGCCCTGGGAATTTTATTGTATAAATTTTTTTGTATAAATACTCATATGTTTGAAGAATAAGTTTTAAGGGCACAAAATGAATATCATTCTCATCCAATTTTGATTAAACAATAAAATATTTTAAATATTACTAAATACTTTAAAAACAATAGGAGAAAAATTGATAATTTGAAATATTAGTTAACGTGAAGTCTACATAGAAAACATTTACATAGAAAAATGTTTTTAATAGGGAACTCAGTATATATATATATTATATTATAATATATATAATTATATTTAATATATTAATATAATATATATATATATATAATATATATTATAATATATATATATATATATAATATATATATATAAT
>JABUQX010058207.1:32500-35000 GCA_015478945.1 Trachelipus rathkii | reverse complement strand
TTATTGACTACAATTATTTGTAACAGATTTCATATGCAGGTACAACATTTCAAAGACTATTTATTACAGAGGTTCAAGTGCCGAATCGAATGATATCACATCTCCTACGAACGGATACTTTGCAAGCCATGAACTTCAAAGCTATACAAGCCGTAATTCTTTTTACGCTGTACTTATAAACATTTTCTAAATTATTTCAATTTTTTTTAGTTTGATCTTTACCATATTCAGATACTCAGATTCTTGTGTTTGAAAATATTAAAATCGAGTTGAATTGGACGTTCACAGACAATATCCTTTACAAGTGCTGGTGAGTGGTCCCTTTCTACTATATCCGTGTGGCTCTCGCTCTCGCCAACTGACTTTTGAAGTCGTCTCTAGAGAAGACACATTCCACTTCTCGCAAGCAAGAAGAAGAAGAAGAAGAAGAAGAAGAAGAAGAAGAAGAAGAAGAAGAAGGAGGAGAAAGATAGAAGAAGAAGCAACTGAAGCAATAGCCGCGCATCGGCATATCGCAGAACTGGTAGAATATACGAAGCAATCTAGTATAACAGATACGTAGATGAAAACGGAAAATATCCAAAGAGCTTGAGCTCTTATCAGCAGTGACCCTAAGATATCTTCGCAGGATACACAGTCTACCCACTCCCTAGCTCTACATGGCGATAGCTACGATCACCGGATCGAGGAATACGTGCGACTTATGAATAAGAACTTGAAGTAAGACATTACTTTTTATGAACGCACACCTTCCCCTCATCGTAGTTACTCGTACTTTAATAGTTAACTGGTAAGGATCATTCTGATAACTCTATTAGACCGAGCTATTTCCGAGACGCGCGCAAGCGCTTACACCGAAATATGTCCTCTACAAAGCCTCAGCAATAGTTATGAACACATGAGAAGCTAAGGAAAAAACGAACAAAAAACAGAACAAGGAAAAGAATGAATATCGCTGCGACGCGAGAATCATGAACGAAGGAAAAAGAACAAAGAAAAAGAACGAAACATTAATCGCTCACAGAAGTCAACCTCAATACACTGAGACCACAGATGTTTCATAGCCGAATAATGACTAAGACAAAAAAGCTGATCATGTGAACAGCAGATCTGGTCTTAAGGCTTTAAGCCGCACAAATGAGCTCCGCACACAGAACAAGATAGAGGTATAGAACTGAAGTACCAGAACGACTACTGAAGAGAATCGATGATTTAAGATGAAAGAAGAAGAAGAAATCTGATTCAAATATTTATTTGCTAAGTAAGTTGGTATGGGAAAGGTCACGTTGATTCTAATAAATAGATACAATCTCGCACTCTCGCCTCAGTTTACCAGCCGTAGTGATCGCCGCCGCTCATTTTCTTTTAGAACACACGTTTGCAATTCATTACCACAACCACACACACACACAACACACACCACACACACACACCACCAAACTATATTACTATATATATATAATATATATATATATATATATATATATATATATATATTATATATATATATATATATATAAATATATATTATATATTATATAATATAGAATGTGATCTCGTCCATAATAATAATTATATAGTATATTTTATTAGGGGGATTACCAACATAGAATAATCTATACCTTCTCGTTATTCTCCTATCTCGACGGTCATATAAGAAACTCCATTGGGCTGAGTGATGCGTGTTATATAACTATAACAATGCTAGCGCTTTAGAATGTGAGTGTGTGTATTATAATATACTCCTCTCCGTCTCTAACTCCAATATATATTCGTTCTGCTACTCCCTCTCTCTAACTGTATGATTACACAGTCACTAACTCTCCTATTTATAATATATAATACGTCACATAGCTTTATATGGCATTGCGTTCAGGCCAGTCCTTATATATGAGTACTGGAGCCTCGTCTTTATTATATATATATATATATTTATATATATATATATATATATATATATATATAGTTATATATATATGGGCAGCTTTTCAACCAATTTCATGGAAAAATTGTTTTGCTAATCTTTGTTAAAAAAAAATAGTAGTTTATAGCGTTAGGAATATATATATATATATATTATAATATATATATATATATATATATATAATTATATATATATATATAATAAATATATAATATATATATTATATATATATATATATATATATATATTATCATATATATCGTAGCTTGAAAGACAAAAGGTCATAAGTGAAAATTTCGTAATTTTACAGTAGAGCGATTTAAGTAATTAAAGGAACAAAATTACATTGTTATTTACTATTTTTGAAATACCTTTTGTAAAGGGGCCAACTGGAATATCAATTTTGTAAGTTTGTTTTTGTATATTTTGATTTTTTCTTATTTTTAATTTATTTAAAAAAAAAAGCATGAAACATAAATGAAAACAATAGTTTAAAATACACTAAAAAAGGTTTCTTAATAAAAAATTTATTTTACTTTTTATTTTTCCTTTCATGGCTTCATTTAAGGACAAATA
>JABUQX010058207.1:25000-27500 GCA_015478945.1 Trachelipus rathkii | reverse complement strand
AAACCATTACATTACATTATATTACATTTCAAAGAAAAATTAGGGCCTATGTTGTACAGTAAAAAACAAATATAAATCTATGGCAGATGAAACAAGAGAAATGGCATCTAAATAACAGTGATGGTTACAATAAGAAACTATTAGAGAAGCAAGCGAAATAGTTATACCAAAGAGTGTAAGAAATATTGTTAGAGGGATTGAGTCAGATGTTTGAAGAAGGTTGTTTCGATCCCTTGTTTCGACCTTAGAAAAAACCTTCCTAGAGAAATTCCCACTCCTCCAATAGAGGATGTGCAAACTTTTATTAAAAAATAATGTCACAATGTCATTGGAAAAAAATATTCTTATCACGATGCATGAAAAAAGAAGGTGTAAAAACAAAGATAACGTGCTGTATAAAAAGATTTAAATGAAAATGACAGGCAAAGAATGTAAAAAAAAAAAATCAAGGAAGCGTGTACCAACTCTCGTTGCTAAGAATTAAGATCGACCTGAAAATCTAGCAACAACCCCTTCGACCTAAGTTGCAAAATTACTATAAAAGAGCAAGCTTAAAGGAGTGAAATGTTCATCATAAAGAATACGATATAAGAATGGACAAATCGGACGAAAAACTGGATTGATGAAATTTAAAAACGTATCTGGTAAACAAAAACCAAAAGTTACATTGGACGGACGGGGTTCTCTCATTGGAGAGAAACAAACACAATATGATATCAAATAGGGACATCTGAACCATGGGGCATGGCCGTGAACTGATATTATGCCCCAGGAAAGCTATCTCGGTTAGCCTTGTTCTTCTATTGGCGTTGTGATTGGATGTGTTGTTTGTTGGTGGTCATGTGTGTGTGTTGTGTGTAGTGTGTGTTTGTGTGTTGCGTGGTGGCGTTGTTTGTAGTCTCAGTAATGTGCAATCATAACGAATATTTGCCGTAATTTGACTCGCCAATTATTAGAAACTTGTAGAGATTATCAGGATAGGGTCCTTCTTGTATTTGCGAATCTTGCTCATGGAGGACCATTTTCACGAATTTTCATTAAAAAAAACCGTGTTGGTTTCAGAATGAATTGTATAATTGCATTTTATGCTGCAAAATACTTAGGTTCATAGAGACAGTCATCTCGATTCAAATGGTAGGTACCTCTCAATACACGCGGAAAAATACGTGCTGCTGACTTCTTACTTAATAGGTTACCAAACAAATGTTTAGTTGTAATAGGAGTTTGAACAGTTCGTGACATGAGGGACGAAACCCCCCAAGATACAGCAGTACGTTTATTATTAGGTTACTATAAAGTTAGTTACGCATGAACAGTGTTATGATTTATAACAGTAAAAGTGATTATAAACTCTGTAGCACAGTCCGTTTCATTTACCAGCAATACATAAGTATTATTTCGGTATAGTATGAAATCCTGTTTCCTGTAGTACCTCGGATTTATGTAGTAACATTCTTCATCATATGTGATGTATACATTATACGTCGCGTGCGCGACAATTGTCTGCTCTTATTCCATACGTCAAAGTTCAGCCCGTTCTGATTCCACCCTGCATTTTTGCCAATGTGAATATTTCGGAGGTCGTGGACTATCGGACAAGCTGAGTGATTCGACTTGGAGAGGTAATTAACTTTGATTCTATCGGTGTTGTACCCCACCGCTAGAACACGATTCTTCAGGGTAGGCCCCACACGTAATACTCCAGATTGTAGTAAGGTCCTCGGTGATCTATAAGAAGGCCACGGAATTAGGACCCCTATGTTTCTCTATCCACCTTAACCGGTGGTTAACGTTTAGATAGATAGTGGCACAGGCCCTTGCTGTATGTGCATGGGCATCCTCATGCTGGTAGTATTAAATATTTGATCGTGTCTGTAATGGATACGTCACAAGAGGAAGGTCTTGACAATAGTAGTGTCCTGGAATATTCTTTGATTATCATTCGCTATTCTAGGTTTCTTATTGGTAAATGTCCGGCCAGAATCAGTTTATCTAGCAGTTCACACTACACATTTATGGAGGTAAAACTACCTCGTTGTACGCCGTGCTATAGGATTGGATATTGCTGGTGTTTGTCTCATCGTGTCCATGTTCCCGAATAATTCCACCCATTAATGTCGTGCTAATATTGGCTCGGGCCTCATCCGTCCACAAAATTCGGAGCTGCCCGTCAAGTTTAATGTCAAACATGGAACACATTTTGACTACGAACTAACAACCAACGTCCGGATCGCCGGGATGCAGACCGGGCACGTGCTCAATGTGTGCTCTGTAATGGAATAAATGTTGTACATCTATGTAGAATGGCACCGTTACCGGTTCCTGTCTTGCCGTAAGTAGGGTTTGTTGTGGTGTTCCGTGGCTCAATACAATAGAAAGTCAAAACTCATGTTCAAGGGTTACGGGGTGGAGGTTTGACTATGGAGGTGGCGAGATTGGTAGTTGGGTCGAAACCTTATTGTTTCTTTGAGAAACCTCTGTCTGTTTACAATCTTGGTTA
>JABUQX010058207.1:5000-22500 GCA_015478945.1 Trachelipus rathkii | reverse complement strand
CATGCGATCCGATATTCTTCAAAAAATATATATACTAATACCATATATGCGATATCATATGAGGGTAGTAAAGATAGGTATATATAACAATTTAATTCTAAAAGAAGTAGCACAAGAAACAAACATAAATCTATTTGCCTTATAGTAAAGTATTAGTAAAAAAAACTGTTAGAACTTGAAAATTTACTGAGGACTTACACAATTTTTTAATCAGTTATCTGGTTGTATATAATCATGTAAATTATGATAGAGAAAATAAATGTCATATCTGCATGATACATACGAGCTGAGCTACAGCTCAGAACAAGTGAATACACTTCTTATGGAATACCTCTCTCAGATAATATAGCTGCTCTGGAAAATCGTGTCTCATATATACAATACTCAATAAAAAGTAACCAGTGATCAAAGATATTCTTTGTTTTAGATCGGAACCTGGATGATCATAGGTCTATTTTCGCATAGTACCTCAGACGTAACCTGAGTCATACTTATCAGCCCAACCTCATAATTATCATTGATTTTTGATAACACGGTATTACACGGCTCTAAGTCCGTTAAGGGGCTCGAGCACGGACTCAACCTGGGGGTATAGAACATACATGAGGTGGAGTACGAGTATTTTGCCAATAACCCGCGTATGACTGGATAGGGGCAGGTAAGGAACCTCCCACTCTGACGATACCACCCAAAATATCCAAAAGAGCTAGCTTCATATATAATAATCAGGGGGTTACGCTGGAGACCCTCCTACCGATGGGTAGGATATAGTTCACTTTATACCTCACCTTAGCTTACCCTACGATAAGGTCCGTAGATCCCGGACTATCTATGCAATCGGTGCTGATATACTCCTTATGCGGGTATATCTTTAATGTAAAAAAAAAATAGCAAAATTTAATAGAAAGAGTCTATTTTATATTAGAGATGGAATAGGAAGTTACGATATGTTAGTATATAATAATAGAGCTCTCTAAATCATATTAACTCATGATAATATTACTACTATAAATATTTTAATATATATTTACTAATATTATCCTGCATAGAAATTTTACCGAGGATATCCGATTAATGATGAATTATTTTGCCTTTTGCGGGATCGATTGACTGGTTAAGGAGCAAATTGGTAGTGTTTCCAGATGGACAATTTTTTTTTTCATATTCTTTTATTATTCTGTAAGTAAAACAATATATTCCCTGATCTTTTGCTAACAATTTTTACTAACTCTCTCCTTTCACTATGTCTCTTCTACTTTCTCGCTGTTTACACTGTTGATTATGTAGATTAAATGATTGTTGAGTTATTGCCCGTATGAGTAGCTTCTCAAATGGTGTGATATTGAATATAGTTTAGTTTACATTAAGTAATTAGTTTTAGTTATTATCTTTCTCCATATATTTATAGTGGTTATTTGTATATATATTCATCATTTAAGTAGCCCCCTGCTATTTAATTGTTTTATATAACTACTTATAGTTTTATAATATTTAAAGAATTGGATTATCCTTATAAATGCTTGAATTCGATTTTATATTTTTTGTTTATTGAATATCTTATGGAATACATTTTTTTGGTGCGTAAATTAGCATTGTTGTTATTATGAAATTTAGCGTTAGACAATACGTAGTTTTAGATAGTACTATGTTATATATATATTTTTTTATTTACCTTTCACTTACAGTTTTTAACTTTAGTTTGTTAGTGTTTAGTTTTTGTTCTCATGATGGTGTTAGAATCAAGGATTTGCATGATATCCAAACTCCCCTCGTATAATTTACTAATTTTGTTTGTGTGGTATATCTATAATAAATATCTTTTTGAATTACACTTAAGTCTCTTTATGGATTAGAGTGAGAATATTGTAAAATATATTTATGTCTTTTATCACACGTTAAATAAATAATAATTATGTTTAGGTGTGTAGTAAATGTCAGTTATTTAATATATATAAGCATATATTGTCGTGTGTGTGTGTGTGTGTGTGTGATCAATTGAATAAAGAAAAGGGGGTGCCACAGGTAATCATGTATTACGTATATTTAAGATAGAGTATATATAATTTAATATTTACTCACTAATTTCCATAACTTTTCTCTTTATATTCTGTAATTAGATTTGATCTCTTATATGTTGGTTGTGTTGTCGTGTGCGCTGTGTGATGCAGTATATTGTCTGCATGACACGGTGCGTGTAATCTAGTCGACGAGTATGTACCATACGAGTCCCGTCGGACTGATCTCTCTATATTCATCGGTGCAGTCCGTAGCGTGAGAACCACCTCCTTCCAACTCTATAACCAGTAAACCTTTATGTCATCGGTGTCATATAGACAACTATTTGACCTCAAGAGATCTATACCTTCATGGAATCTAATGGCATTTAGCTCTACGTATCATAGTGAGCTAACTTGGTCTATCCCTTACATTTCGATACTCGCAAAAGATGGATGAAGCATGGAGTGTTTATGATATTATAATGGCGCAGTGGGGAATACCTATGATAATAACACTCTATTGTAACCGTATAGGATGCATCGAGGTGAATCTTGCTATACTCATCTCTTAACTTCGACTCGTTTCTCTGTTGCGATACTGACTATAATCTACACATTCGGTTCACCTTACCTACTATATCCTATGTTGCTACCTTCTTACTATTAGACTCACTAAACAGACAATATATTTCAATCTTTCTCTTTTCATTATACATTACTCTCATCTGGAGATCTTCGTATTTGATGATTATCTCTGCGCTCATTTGCTCAGGATCCTAAGAAGAAACTAACTGTAGGGTCCTCTATTTCGCCGAATTCTGTGCGCGATTGTGTACTAGCAACACATGAAAAATGGTCTGTGTGCGTGCCTATCTTCTCATACACTCGATTTTAGGTCTGCGGACATCAGTTATTTACGACTATCATACGCTAAAACGATCGTTGCAGAGAGACTGATACTCTAACTTCGGAACTCCGAGCACACGGACTTAGGCTCATCCGAGTATATCGAATGCCAGAGCTCAACTCTCTCTCAGCACTGGACCTATGTTTACACTCAGGTCCATCTCCTCTCACTATATGCGATTCCCACCTTCTGCGTACCTCATTAGTCATAATTCCATGCTCATATCAATCCTGCAATATAATCTCCTTCCTCTCTCTGGAATACTTATCCTGCACTTTTCCCTACCAACTCATACTCTCCAATACCTACTGCTTCGCTAGCGTGCGTTATTTATCTGGCATCTCCATATGAATCGGGAAGACCTGGCTTTGGAGATCGGTGCTTCTCGCGCGTTGCCCTCTATCGCGTACACGTCTATAACTGTCAATGCACTGCTTGTCTCTAAGGTCTCTGATCGTGACTTTGCGGATTCTGCCGCATACGATGAGAAGCCTGTATAATCGCTTGACGGTGTACTCGCGCCATGGTTCACTCTCTTCCTCTCTTCGTTCTCCTTGTCTGAGATAACATCCTATGGTTCGCTGCGTCCAGACCTTGCTTATCTCTGCGCCGAATTAACAGGACTAAGGAAAAGACGGTGCTACTCGGCTGAGTTGTGACAACTTACTATACTATGCCTGCCGTTTCTGTCAGCCTTACTCACTACTCTTGCTAATTTTTCATTTAGCTAGAAATAGTTTCTCTTTGAAACCCTTCTCACCTCACTTCTTAGATCATCTGAACTCATTCCGATATCGCCAGTACGCTCTCGTTGCACGAGGTCTATGGCGTAATACATTCCTATCTAACCGAGTTATGTTATTTCATCTTAGGAACTACGGCGGAGTACTTGGGTGGTGGCGCTAACATATCCTAAAAGCATTATGACGAGTATTGGCATGCCGTCACTGCTCTCAAGCTCCCCTCCTTTGTTTTCCTTCCTTCTGTCCTTTGGCTTACTTATATCTAGCTTTCTTTTTCAGAAGAATCTCTTTCGTCCAGAGCCCGAGGCGTGTCTGGTCTTGATTGGCGAAACGAACGTTTGTCTCGCCTTTTAATTCTCCTTTGCGTTCTACCTATACTGAACGATAGATTACTGTTCTGGTCTCCTTGCCTCACAGAAACATCTCTCTAAGACATACCTTTATCTCGTTAACATTCTGTTTCTTTCACTTTCTCTATCTCGTGATCTCTGCATTTGATATGATCTGTAGCTTATTTCCTCACTGAACAAGCCGCAATCTCCAGACCTCTCCTTCTTCCTCTCCTACACGCCTGCAACCTCTTCCGGACTCAGATTCTCGGCTTATTTCATCTCCCTTATCTCCTCCGATGATCGTATCTCTATCCTCCTCTCACGTTCCTTGTCATTTACATTTGTGTGAATCGTGCGCGTGCATGCAGGCTCCTGAAAATCTTACCGACGTTGAAGTGGCGTGTTAGCACGGATTGTTCACTTCTCCCGCGTTTTGAGAGTTGTGGCTCCGTGCTATCTCCCCAGCTGCTTCTCGTGCGTTCAATCGTATATTTCGTGCTGATAAGTGATCTCAATAACTTAACACTTTGCCTCTCAGTGTGTGCTGATCAATACAACAATAGCCTCAAACACTCATTCGTAAAAAGCGGAGACACGGCTCTGCGATCTCCTTCCTCAACTATCACCCATACTCTTCACTAGAATTCATCTAATGATCTATTGATAACTTCTTCCTCAACTTTTCATTTCTCTCTTTAGATCAGTCTGTGCGGTAATTGGATGTCTTCACTCTCGTCTCTCCGTCTCCGTCTCTCTCACTCCAGGCTATTCGGGTCTCGAGAGTTCTATAACTGACTCCATTGGCTTTACATGAATCTACTATATCCTATCTTACCGATTTATGAGAGTTTTCCCGCCCCTTTGAGGTGACATATCGGGAGACTTGAGAGCAGTGGTGCCTGCTTCACACATATTCCAAAGCACTTATGACGGGTGTTTATGGCAGGCGCGCGCTCACTGCTCCACAAAAGACGTCCACTCCTTATGGGATATTCCTTCATCGTTTCTCCTTGCGTTAGTTAGGTTTATCTTTCGTAGAAATAGAGCTCATTCCCTCGCTTGTTCGACTGAGTTGGCACTTCCTCTTCCTTTTGCTGTTCAATAGATAGTCGTAGTATTACGCTCACTCGTCTCTGTGCGTCCACTTTAGTCTCCTACTTTTATGGTCCTATTATTCATTTCATGATTCTTCTCCTACTTATGCACAACTCTGTAAGCCTGCTATTCAGCGTGCTGAGTAGTGCCTCTGATGACGAACTTCTCCTTCTTCTTCAAGAGCTCATTTTTGCGAAAACAGTTTGCTCGCGTCTGTGGAGCTATTCTCGAATTGCCTACCTCTCTCTTAGATCTTTCCGATTCTATTCTCGCTAGATACAGACGAGTACGTGTAGATTCTCAGGGTGGTGTCAATCTGACTTCTCCTGAAATGTCAATTTCTTAAAACCTCAATCTTCTACACAATACTCCCTCTCTTTACATTAGCGACTCTCCTCACTCACTTTGTGCCTACTCTCGTATTCGACGCTCCTGTCTCTTGCGTGTGTGTTGTGCCAATATTACATAACCATTCCTTGGTCCTTAATAAAACAAGATACATGCGTCGGAAACGTCTGGACAAATGCACAACGTGTCGTCTAAGGCAGGGCGACTCAAAGAACACTGTGTATTCATAGCTTAGCGGAGCGTACTGCGAGACTTCTTCTCTTCTACACTCTCAGTACGTCCATTCTATACAAGGCTCATGCACATCCGCCATTGTAGTGGTGCAGTGTGTATTTCCTGTCATCTGACGAGTAGTGTGGGGTGTTGGAGCGAGTGTGGTGCAAGAGCTGGCCGAGGGCGTAGGTTGGCGTGTGTGCGTTCTCTTCGTGTGGTGCCCGCGCCACCTGCTGTGGTGTCTGTTGGTGTGAGCCCGGAGCTTTTTTTACCTCGTCTGTGAGTCCAAGGGTCATATAACGGGTGTCATTTCTTACTGTAATATTACTGTATCTCCTGTCCTCTCTCCTAGTATTACAGACACTTGCTGAGCTCTGTCTGCTATCCTTTGTCGGGCCGGTGAATGATTGGTCTTGTCGTTCTCATGCTCATGTAGTGTCGTGGATTGAACTGTATCTGCGCAAGGCGGAGCATGGTAGCTACGTAGTGCGACGCGCTCACTCTTTCCTCTCGAGCAACTGATGACGCCTCTCCTTTCTGCGCGCGGTCTGGCCCTTAGAACTGTTGTGTTGCGTGTTGTCTAGCCACACTGGAGAAATATTAAGATTGATAGTTCTCTTATGAATGGGCCTACGAAGGCTATGTATCGCATGACTGGGTAATGCTTCACTTCATTTACCAGCCACATCGCTTCGCGTGATGTTTCCGCAATTCTCCTTCCCATATCCTATAACCGGATGAGTTCTATCCCATATCTGAACAGATGTTATTTACCCAAGAAAATCGCTGTTACTCTCCCTACTTCCCTCAAACGAGTCTACCTCCGTCCGGTCTGTGCTCATTCGGTTGCGTAACATTTGACTTGGTGTGCTGGATACTTGAGCCACTTCTACGAAAGTCTGAGGCGCTGGTTTTTCAAACTTACACTCCCCACCTTTTATGAAATAGCCGTCTTTCTGCCCGTACGTAGTAGTAGGTTGTAGCTTGACACAACACTACAGCGTAAAAGAAATACATATATACCAAATAAGACTCATAACATAACACAAAACAAAAAAAACTAAAATATACGTGTCCAACGTCACATTTCCCACAATGTATTCACCTATATTCGCTGCTATGCTTTCTTATTATACCCCCTCTACTATAATTTCTCATTATACCACAGCTCAAACCATAATATATACTAAAAATAATATATTACATTTACACTCACATACCTAGCTCATTTTCATATCCGGTTTCCATTGCATACTCATTTGTATTAACTATAATATATAATAGTACACAGCAAAGTTTTAAAATATTCTACTAAATAATTCGCTAAATACTATATTTAAAGGGTTCAGCACATTTTAACATAGCCCTAGCCCCTGAGGGCCTACACTAAATTTATTGCATCTGATTATTCTGATAATATAATATAACATATACGTATATCATTCATATTTTACCGTACCGTAAGTGAATAGAATAGTGATAGCAGCTTATACTGCGATCATCGACCTTCTCCGAGGACATTTAGCATTTTAGCATCCTTGGCCAAAATAAGTAATAAGTGCGGTTATGATTATAGTGGACAGCCAGATCCTAAACGTAGCACCGTGCCCCTTAGTTGCACCTTCTACGGAACATTAATCCGTGCATCCAGGGACATACGGAGGTGTACAAATAAGGCAATATTATCTCCTACGACGTGAGTCGATCGAATAAGGATAGTATTGTGCTTTAGTATGTTGTGCTATGAATAAGAAGTCGTGGTTGTGCGGAATATTACAGTTACTAGTGTATTCTCTCGTTGTCTTGGGACGGCAACGAAGTATGTTGCGATATGGAACGCAGTAACGAGACAAGGCCAGATACCATTTTAATATGTCTTCTGCCGAGAAGTAATTACAAAAGTCTATTAGACATTACCAACTAAGCAAAATAATGATGTGATATAATATGATTAATTTTGAAATATTATATATTTAAATAACTCAATATAAATAATAATAATATAATAATAATATAAAATTAAATATAAAATAATAATAATATAATGTTTATAAAGTATATTATATATATATATGATATATTAATAATATTAAATATATATATATATTATATTATAATATTATAATTACGTTATATATATATATATATATATATCCTATATATATATATATATATTAATATTTAATTAATAAATATTAATTTTAATATATATATTAATATAATTAATATATTAGTATATATAAATATATATATTATATATATTTATATATAATATAATAATATTATAATATCATTAATACTATTAATATATATATTATATATTAAATTATATATATATATTAATATTATATATTAATATATATATATTATAGTAATATACTATTAATATATAATATATTTAATAATATAGTATATATATCTATATATATTATTATTATATATATTATTATTATAATATTTATATATATATATATATTATAATAATATAATATTATTATATTATATTATATATAATATATTAATTAAAGTAATTTATATTTAAAGTAATGATGTAAGGTAATGATAGGTTTGTTATGTTCATATAATATATAGTTGATATAATACATATAATATATATATACCCATTGTGCTTATGGTATGTATACATTCCAGTGCACTAATGGTTCGCCTTCTGTTATGCGTTCATATCCACACCACACACCACCTTTTATCCACATACAATATACACATACTTATATCCACACCCCTCTTCTAGACACATCTTACAGACAATCCCAATCCCTTATATCCATACGTGTAGGAGAAATATTTGCCCACATCTAATGTCCTGCGTGTCGTAGGAAGCGACTAGGGACAAGGTGGTTAGTTAGTTGGCTGCCCTTACACCACTATATCTTTGCCAGGAATTGCTAATGCTAGTGGCCATCGGAGAAGTCGCGTGATCGCAGTAAGCGTCTTTCTACTCTTCGCGAAAATGCTATGAATCGTATTCTGTATACGAAAATGTCAGAGGTGAAATTAAAATGTTGAGGGAAAAGATGAGGAGAGATGGTGAAATTGTATTCTTAGAAAGGCCAAATTTGATTTGGCTCCGCTGTTGATTGAAAACTAAAAAGATGAAAGGAAAACGGTTTGAAAATGAGTGGTGGTGGTTGTGAAATGTTTGTGTGTGCTGTGGAAAGGATTGAGAGGTGGAGAGAAGGAGTGGATTTGCAGTTCTGATTGAGTGAGTTGTGGGAGAGAGCTATGGTAGATTTCGTGTGTGTACTAGAAGTCTAAAGGTTAAATTTTAGTTTGAAAAGGTCAAAATTTGTGTGGTGTCGACATATGATCCATCTGAGTGTTTATGTTGAAAGAGTACTCTTTTTCTGAATAATCTGAATGATGTTTGGATGGGGTGAATAGGGAATTTCAGTTCATTTGCCACATTAAATAGGCCATTTCAAGGATTTTTTTTTTTACAGTTGTCACCACCACCCACGGGCAAAGCCCTATTCAAGGAGGGAGGATGTAATACTCTCAAAAGTTCACCCTCTAGCGCAAAATTACGCATATGATATGAGCACAGACGCAGCTTTAAAGTGAGTGAGATTAAATCAGAGGAAATACAGAAGATGGACAGAGAATTCTCTCACTAAAAACAGAGGTGGTGGAAACAGAAGGAAAAGCACTCTCACAGCAAAACTAGCCTGGAAGTTACCAATGTCACACTAATAACTCGTGCGCAGATTACAGTCACCTATTGTGCTTACGAAGGCGTTCTGTTAAAACTATATAGTAGGTAGTGGTACTCGCAGTGATAAGTTCCTTCGTAAGCACTTGTGCCGCTGCTGGTTACCTTATAGGATAGAGATAATAAAGCACCAACATCGCCTCGCTAAAGTAGAGTGGTCACGGTGAACTGAAAGTAAGAATAAACAGTTTACAAGCTCTTTTTGCCGTTGATCTCGACCCCTTGTCTATCCAAAAGCTCGGGAGTGATGAAACCAAAGCCCTTCCCCCTCTCCCAGATATTAAGCAGTAGTTCCATACTTGGCGGATGAGACTTTGTATAGCGGAGCCAACTGTGAAAAGGAGGAAAGTCTCACAGTCTAACAGAACTTCCAGTTTCTTTGAGGCTATCCTAGCAACCGTTGTGATGTTGAGTGTTTCCAAGTACATTTTTATTGTTCATGTAATAAGCAAGTGGATGTATTATATTGTCAAACAGGAGAGACGACAGAACTGAGGAAGAGACAGAAAAATTAGAATAGGTATTTTGAGAAGGAGGTATTGTTAAAAGTTGGGTTTTTAAAGAATTGAATTTCACAAAGTGATTTCTATCCAGAAAGAGAATTTAAAATTGGAAAGAAATAAGATACGAGATGGCAATTTCCAGAAGTTTAAAAGTGGTAGTAGGAATTTGATAAGAGTTATAAGAATGAAGGGTCGAGTCATCGGAATACGAGTGGACTAGAGTTAGAGGTGCAGGTGAGAAGATCATTTAATGTGAAAAGTAGGTAAATATAAAGTAGGTTAAGATTAAAGATACAGGAAAAACTCACTGTAGGAACACCACTATTGACAGAAAAGAAGAAGGAAGTCGCCCCATCAACCCCCATCAACAAGCCGATATTGAGCGATTTGAAAGAAAGCTATGCATAAGTAAACAAAGAGAATGAGAAAGAGAGGGAGGGGGGGTGGATAACCCTCAAATGAGGGGAGCTTGGAGTGCAGTGACAGTAACGCATGCCATACTCGGTTATCATGTGCTATTGGTATGTCAACGGCTCAAGTATCTCGCCTCATTAGATCCTAAGAGTGAAAAACCATTAATCGGTGATAGGAATGTATATAGCCAGTAAAACCTTCGAGTGCAAACGAGAGCCGTTACTGGCTATACGGAGTGAGTTCTCCAGATGATCTAATTATAGAGAGAAGAAGTGAGTTGAGAGAAATTTCAAGAGATCTAGGATAGAATACAAGTGAGAGCTACAGCGGATTCAGTGTAGAAGGCATTGCAAGAGCGCGCGGACTTCCTTGTATTTTGCAAATAGAAGGTGCGAACAGTACTCTAGTAAGCCTTCACAACACTTGAGAGGCGAGGGAGCTGCTAGGTTGAGACCAATATAAAGAGGATCTTTAGTTTGAGCCGAGGGGCCGAAAGTAAGATTAGCTTTCAGTGGAGATATTAGCAGACACAAATTGATCAGTTCGTAATTAATGAGGAGGAAATGCTAGATTACAGCAAGTTTGCGAGAGATGAAAGATTTTGTCTCAGTAGGAGAACCAAGGAAGTATTACGCGCACGTTTCCTTTGATGCGAATGCCATAGCTTTGCTCGTCGGAAGCGAGTTTATCCCTGCTTACGATTCATAGTGGAGATTGAAAATTAGCGAGAGTGAATAGGAGAACGAGAAGGTTTCCACCCCCCGATGGGCACTGTCTCTAGCCTTGAATTGGCCTCATGAGAATAAGCACTATTCGAACCATGGAATTATGAGGAATACGATAAGTATATTAGAGTTTTAGAAGGATGAATGGGTGACATAACACGTATACATTTAAGAGCTGGCGATGACAGGTTAGCAAACCTGTCTCATCCCATCATAACGATGTACAGGCTCCCTCCCTTCTTTATAAAACATTACTATAACATCTCCATTGCTTATTTTCCTTATTGAGGTTAGCCCAATGTCTCGTTTTGCTTACTCATCTGCAAACTTGAGAACACTCTACTCAATCATTAAGTTCCCTGTGTTCACTACTATATCTATATTACATGTATTAGATATCATGCCATATCTTACTAAAGAAATCGTTACGGTCCCACCATAATCTAGTGTGCTCTCCTCATAGTCACTAATAAAGTTATTTTCATTTTCATGATTAACTATTATTTATTTATATTATATTATTTATTATTATTTATTATTATTATTATTTGATTAATTATTATTATTATTATATTGATTATTATTATTATTATTATCATTATATTATTATTTTTATTATTTATTATTATTATTATTATATATATTATTGAGACTTTTAAGGAATCAAAATTTTTGAAAACCCAAAATAATTTCGGAGGTTGAACCCCCGACCCTCCTGTCTACAGCCTCTATATAATATATATATATATAGTATATATATATAGTATATAGTATATATTTTTAATATATATATATATATATATATATATATATATATATATATATATATAATTTATATATATATATATATATATATATATATATATATATATATATATTATTATATATATAGAGAGAGAGAGAGATGAGAGAGAGAGAAGAAATGTTCAAAATAGTTTTTTCAATTAATCGTCATCGTCATCGGCAAAATTTGCTCTAATCTTCATCGCGTTCATCGGCAAAAAATTTCATAATCGTCCCCTCACACTAATGATATTATTATATATATATAGGTATTATAATATACCCCTTATATCTACTATATATATATATATATACTATATATTTTATATTACTATTATAGTATACTATATATTATTTATATATAGTATATATATATATATATTATATATATATAGTATATAATATAATTATACAGGTGTGATGGGGCACTAATGGTACTATGAGAAATTCTCGGTCTTTTTGGGCCTTAGGAATACCGCGCGTAGACAATCTGGTACTTCGAAAATAGCTTTGGCGATATACGGTACTCAGAGGTACTTTGTGTAAAGCGTTTGAGGACTCTCTGATCAACCGACTACTCGCTAGGTTACCGTATCGCCCGAAGGTACATCGATACATTTTCATATATGTGGAAAAATCATACTGTATAATTGGAATTTCAATAAATAGTGTTTAATACTGATTACTATTAAGGCCAAAATAGATTTATTGTTGTTTCTGTGCTATTCTACTTTTAGATTAATTTATATATTAAATATATTTATATATGATTTGATAACATATATATTTATATAGTATAATATATGATATAGATATATATATATTATTATAGTATATATACTAGAATATATAATATATATATATATAATAATATTATATATAAATAGTAATATATATATATATATATATTAATATATATATATATATATATATATATATATTATTTAATTATATATATTATTATTGTTGACTAGCACTTATTCGCCGCATAAGCGGTGAGGTAGTGTGGTATCGTGCCAGCCTCCTCATATTTCTATTTCATCTCGCTCACTTCACCCACCTCTTTCACATTCATTCTATCTCTCGCTTAACACCCTTACCTTCTTCCACCCTCGATTTCTATCTTCTTCCTTACCACATTTATGTGATTGAGTAACTCGGTGCTTTAAAAACTAACGTTTGAAGCGTTTCTTTTATTGGGACGTGGATGCGCCGTATAGTGGATAGAGCATATCTCGTAGTTTGTTGTGAAGCTCAGCTCCAACTGACGGAGTTCTCAAACGGTTTCCGAATCCTCGCTGACGAAGAGTAAAATTCTTCTGTGACTCATTCATTTTTAAAATTTTATATGGGGCCAGGCCTTGAGTACTCAGCTAATTTATGCGGATGAGAAACCGGGTGCTTAAGAAAACTATCGTTTTGAAAGCGTCTGTATTTTTGGGGACTTGGAAGGTATATAATATAAGTGATATATAATATATGATATATATCCCCTAGTGATAGAGCATCGGTTGTTGTTAACTAAGCAACGCGGAGTCCAACGTTCGAATCCTGCTGACGAAGAGTAAACCATCTTCTGTGACTTTATTTCATTTATTCATTGCAAATAGAGACTTTGCGGTACCGTGGAATATTTCGCATCTCTAATTTGCAATGTAAAATTCGACCATGGCTCGTTTTTCGTCGTCTGAGTACACATCGCGAGGCATGTCATTCACTATACCAACGTTACAGTATCTATGTGTTTCACGATTTGGTTCTAAACACCCAAATTTACTTCAACGTAGTGTCCTAAAGTCTTAACCTGTGCACTGGTTACACAATGATGAGTCTAAGGCTATGATTTTTATTGTAACACAATAAATGACAGTCACGGTGGGTTTTTCTTCTGCTTAAAATGAAATGCGTCATAACGTAAAAGAATTCTTCATAGTAATGAAGAGTATTATCGTCTTATAGGCAACAAAACAACCCAAGTGCCAAAGTTGTGGCCTTCAAGAAAGTGTTAAATTAATATTTTTAAACGAACATCTAGGCATATTTAAATTCTGGTTACAAGGACTGATAATAAGTGCAAACATTACGAGGAAGAATATTTACTCTGGAGACAAAATTGAACAACAGAGAAACACTGTTTTAGTATGGTGAAAAGTGTAAAAATACCCAGCTGATCACTCGCTACTTGTTTACCTATTGACGTCTGATCACACCATCAACATCCGCCATCGCATTTTGTTTCAAGAGGCCAAACTATGAACAATACGCACAGTCTACCGTCTACGCATCTTCGTGATGAATGACCATGCCAAATTTGCCTTATATTGACAATACTATAATAATATCTTCTCTTTTTTAACATGAAAATCTATCAGTAAAGAATTTTCTTCAACTGCGTAAATAATATAATACGCCTTTGTTATTACAAATAAATCTCTTGCCGGTAGACACAGTATATATATATATATATATATATATATCTATATATATATAACCATATATATATATATATATATAGCAACATATATATATAATATATATATATATATATATATATATATATATATATATATATATTCTTTATATAATAATATATATATATATATATATATATATATATATATATATATATATATATATAATAACATATATATATATATATATATATATATATATATATATACATATATATATATATATATATATATATATATATATATATATATATATATATATATATATATATATATATATATATATATAATAACCTTAAATCATAATAATAATATATATATATATATATATATATATATATATATATATATATATATAATATATATATATATATATATTGGTTATGTCGCGGGGTTCTCTCGCCCCTCCTACAGGGGTATGAAGAAACGATCCCCTTCTGTCCCCCGTCGGCTCAGGCCCCTTAATTTTTTTGTGTAGTTTTATTTATTTTATTTTTTTACGTTTTCTAATAAGCTTTATACGCTGATTCCAAATATGTAATTGGTTTTCTGTAAGTGTCATACTTTTTGTATTTCACTATATGGAAAAAAAAATTATTTTTTTATTTTGTAATAAGCTTTATATTTGATAAAAATGTAATTGGTTTTTCTGTAAGTGTCGTACTTTCCGAGATATTTCATTTTAAAACAATATTAACATAAATGTGATTTTTAAAATGTTTAAAAAATACTTCGAACTTTTGAATCATGTCCGTTACCACTTCGAAATTCATTGTTGGTATCATATAGTAGCAATATATTAAAAAAATAAAAAAAAATTGAAAACTGACCATTGGCTAAAACAGAAAGGACCTATATAACATATATATATATATATTTATATATATATATATATATATATATATATATATATATATATATATATATATATATATATATATATATATATATCTATCTATATATATATATATATATATATATATATATATATATATATATATATATATATATATATATATATATATATATATATATATATATGGTCAAAAGTTAACTTTGACAATTTGATCTAAGGTAAATTTTTAACTTTTAACGTATTATGAATTAATGGTACATATAAAAATATCATATAAATCATAAGTATACATTAACATAGTTATATTTAAAAAAAATTACAATATTCATGTTTTACTTTATGATGCAGACAATTTTTAGACTTATTTACCCAATCCAGGGATACCATCGTTTGAGTTTTTCTCAAGTTCTAGAGTTTTTGGCATTCTCGAGTACCAGTGTTTGTCCTAAAAAATTGCTAAAATCTGATTTTCAACTCTTAAAAATAAAGTAAAGAAACGCAAAATAGGGGGCTCGAGCCAAACAGAGACAGAGTGGGGGACGATTTCCATGCCGGGGCGGAGAGACCCCGCGACACCAAATAATACTCTAAAGGCAGGGAGGTTCAGAGACCCTCCCGGAGAAATAGTCCTACCCTGTCGTTCCCAGGAAGGCCGAGAGACCCTGCCATCTTTGCAGTTTACCCTTGGGTATTCCATCAGTTAAAAAAATAACAAAAAAATAAAACTGATGGAGTCGTAAAACGTAACAGGTCCTATATATTTTTGAATCATCAAATCCCTATAATAGAAAGTCTATTTATGGTCCATAAAGATACCCTGTACTATTTTTGGGGGGTAAAGAGTACCGTTCAAAGGTCCATAACTAGAATTTCTCCCTATATATATATATATATATATATATATATATATATATATATATATATATATATATATATATATATATATATATATATATATATACTCTCTTTGCTTTCTTATATATATATATATATATATATATATATATATATATATATATACTTTATATATATATATATATATATATATATATATATATTTATATATATATATATATATTTATATATATATATATATATATATATACTATACCTAATACCTACTATTTCCTATATATATATATATATATATATATATATATCGCGGACCTGTTATGTTTTACGACTCGTCAATTGCGATATTTTTTTTTTTATCATACATATTTCAGTATATGATCCTAACAATCAGTGTAAGTGGTGACGGACATGATTCAAAAAAATATATATAGGACCAGTTACGTTTACGACTCCGTCCGGTACTATTTTATTGCAAACTAAAGGAATACCCAAGGGTAAGCCGCAAAGATAGCAAAGAGTCAGGGTCTCGGCTTCCGGGTAACGACGGGTAGGACCCTGGCCCCACTACCTGGGAGGAGATCTCGAAACCCACGCTCTTTGTTATTTGGGTGGCTCGCGGGGATGGCGTCCCTACAGGGCATGAAAAACGTCCCCATCAATCCAAAAATTGTGTCACCTAACCTTTCTTTATTTTCTTTATTTTTATTTTACATTTTTGTATAAGCTTTATACTGATTCCAATTATGTAATTGGTTTTTCTGTAAGTGTCGCTACTTTCGAGATATTTCATATTTGATTTTTTTAATTTTTGTAATAAGCTTTATATGCTGATTCCAAATATGTAATTGGTTTTTCTGTAAGTATCGTACTTTTCGAGATATTTAATTTTGAATTTTTTTTTTATATAAATGTGATTTTTAAAAAATTATTTAAAATATTTCGAACTTTTGAATCATGTCCGTCACCACTTAAATTCATTATTAGTATCATATACTAGTAATATATTATATATTTAAAAAAACAAAAAAATCAAAAATTGGAGTCGTAAACATAACAGGGCCTATATGGATATATATATATAAATCTTTTAACGAAGATTCCTTTCGAGAGGGGGGTCCTTTGTGGTATGTAAATTTGTGTGCACAAATAAGTCAAATCAACATTATGTGTTGTAAGACGCCCAAAGCTTACAAGTTAGAACAGCGCAAATTCTTTTAAACTTTCTCACGCTGTAAGCCATGACTCACCCTAAGAAACACCTAAATTCTTACAAACAAATCTTACATCGTAACATATCGAGTAAGGCATACACCTCCTCAAATAATCTTGTTCCAAGACCCAAAGTTCTGTAACTTCATTTCAAGGTTGTGACTCTGTCTTGCAATTTCTTCTACAAAGTTCGTTTTCGAACGTTTTGTTATGCATTCTTGTTATTACTAAGAGCCTCCAAGCTCCTTCCCAAGATTGCAAGCTGCATTAGCTTTGCTGCAGTCGAACCGTGTAGGTCGGGTTATAAAAGTGATTA
>JABUQX010058206.1:25000-31997 GCA_015478945.1 Trachelipus rathkii | reverse complement strand
AGATCCAGAGTTTCCGAGGCCAAAGGGAAATAGATATGTTGGGCCCACTGGACAGGCGAAAAGTCCTACCACGAGAGATAGCTGTAGAATTCTGTAGATGTGAAGTAATATATTATATATATTATAATTATACTATTATATATAAATATATATAATATAATATATATATATATATATATATATATATATATATATATTAATTATAATATATAAATACTATATATTATAAATATATAATATTATATATATTATAATATAATATATAAATTATTATAATATTAAATTAATTTTTTATATATATAAAATATAAAATATATATATATATATATATACTATAATTATAAATATATACTAATATATAATATATATATATATATATATGTTATATTATATAATATGTATATTATATACTATATTATAATTATTTTAATATATATTATAATATAATATATATAATTAATATACTATATATATATCAAATATATATTATACTATTATATATATATATAATATTATATCAATATATATATATATATATATATATATAACTATATATATTAATAGTATATAATAAATATACATAATATATACTATAATATATTATATATAATATATATATATATACAATTAACTTAAATATTACAATTAAACAGTGTGATGTTTCATTCATACTCCAGTTTGGAAGAAGGTGGTCTAGTTTCACGAATACTGACTGTTTAAAATTCAACAAATTTAGGAAATAGTTTTCATTAGACTCAGATTCTATAATTTTTTTTTATATAAAAATAAATTTAGTATCAAGTTGTGTAAACCATATTTCATTAGTACGCTAAAATCGTGTTTTAGTGCTAAAGGCATTGAAATATCTGAAATTCTGAGATATTGACATTTCTGGAAGAATACGTCAAAAAATCCAAAAATTCTTACACCCCACCCAAGAAAATTTTTTTGTTTGTTATTTTTTTTTAATAAAAATAAAAGATGCAAAAGTTATTCATCAAAGAACGTCTTCTTTCTAGATTTTATTAAATCGGATTTTTTTGATGGAGTGTCCATAAATTCACAGAATGGGGCTTCAAACCCCTGCTGGGGCTAAGTCATTCTTCTGCTGGGGCCGCTCCTGCCGGTTACAATAGCAACCCAACATCGGCAACATGGGGCACCAACATTTGTATGAGACAACATTTGCGCAATAATATGACGAAAAAAATTTCACTCGCGCCGTAAGAACTCGAACCACCGGACAACGGCCTCGCCGTTAGACAAAATTAGGCTCTACCACAGTCCGATCCACCTCCCAAAAAAGAAGGCATCTCGGAAAAAGGTTTAAAACTTTCTGCTTCGATATCCACTGCTTTGAAACTCTCAGATACTTACTTAATTCCACAGAATGGGTTGTTGTAACCCTTCTGGGCCCACGATTCTACTGAGATGCGGCTCCTGGCCGTTACAAAAGCAACCGACACCAAGCAAGGAACGCGGACATGCGCACCAACATGCTTGTTGCGACAAATTTGCAATAATAAGACAAAAACATTTTCAGCTCGTGCCAGGACTCCGAACACCGGACACACAAGACGTCGCCGTTAGACAAGTTACAGGAGCTGCTACCACTAGTCCAATCCTTCCTTCCCCAAAAAATAAGGCATCTTCGGAAGTTTTCAAATCTCCTGCTTCGATATCACGCTTTTTGAACTCGATACTTTTTAATCCAGAAGGTGCATTGAAACCCCTACGGGGCTACACGGCATTCTACTGGGTGCTCCTGGGTTACAGGAGCAACCGACCATAGTCTCAAATTAACCGAAGGCACACAAACAACGCTTGTTGTTACCAAATTTGCAATAATAGACGAAACATTCACTCGCCCAGGACTCAGAACCCATCGACCCAACAGCGTCACGGCTTAGACAAAGTACCAGATGCTCTACCACTAGTACAATCGCTCTGCCCAAAAAAAATAAGTCAATCTTGGAAAGTTTTCAAATCTCTCTGCTTTATAATCACCGCTTTGGAAACTCTTCAAATACCTTTATATCTACAGAAGGGTGGTTGGAACCCCTTCTGGGGACTTACCACCCGGCATTCTCAGAGGGTGCTCATGAGGTTACAGAGCAACGCCATACCAAAGTCAGAGGAACGCCGAGATAAGCGCAGAAGAAAATAATGGTGTTGTACTGCCGCAAATTACAAAATAAGAACGAAAAAAATTCATCGTGCTAGGACTGAACCCAATCGACAACCACGCGTCGCCGCTTTAGACCAATGATTAGGGCCTCTACCTAGTCGATCCGCCTCCCCAAAAAAAATAGCCAAATCCTGCGGCAAGTTTTTCAAATCTACTGATTTCGTATCCATGGCTTGTGAAACTCAGATACTTAATAAATACGATGTGAATGTGTGGTTGACACCCCTTCTGGGGCTACACGGGATTCTTCAGGGGTACTCATGGGTTACAGGAACAACCGACCAAAGTCAAGGAACGCCGACATGCGCACAAGGTACTTGTTGCCCACAAATTTTCAATAAGAAGTAAAAAAGTTTTCACTCGCGTCAGCGACTCGAACCATCGATAGCAGCGTCGCCGTTAGACCAATGTAAGGAAGCTCTACCACTTAGTCTGATTCCGCCTACTCCAAAAAAAGAAAGGCATCTCGAAGTTTTCAAACCTTCCTGCTTCGATTCATTCACTGCTTTGAAACTCGATACTTATTTAAATCCCCAGAAGGGTGGTTGGAACCCCCCTCTGGGCTACAGGGCATTCTTTCAGGGGTGCTCATGGGTTACAGGAGCAACATACCAAAATTAATTAACGCCAAAAGGCGCACAACATGCTTGTTACGACAAATTTGCAATAATAAGACGAAAAAAATTTCACTTTCGCCAGGACTCGAACCATCGAAAACAGCGTCACCTTTAGACAATGTATAGGATGCTCTACCACTAGCGATCCGCCTCCCCCAAAAAAGAAGGAATCTCGGAAGTTTCAAAATCTCCTGTTCGACATCCCCCCACTGCTTTTGAAAACTCGATATTATTTTAAATCCATACTAAGGGTGGTGGAAACCCTTCCTGGGGTTACCACGGCATCTTCAGGGTGCTCCATGGGTTACCAGGGAGCAAACGACCAAAGTCAAGGAACGCCGGCATGGCGCACAAGATACTTGTTGCCACAAATTTGCAATAAGAAGACGAAAAAATTTCACTCGCGCCAGGACTCGAAACATCCGACAACAGCGTCGCCCGTCAGCACAATGACAGTAGGGGCTCTGCCACTAGGCCGATCCGCCTCCCCGTAAAAGAAGGCATCTCGGAAGTTTTTCGAAATCTCCTTGCTGTCGATAACACTGCTTTGAAACTTAGGATACTTATTTAAATCCACAGAAGGGTGGTTTGAACGCCCTTCTGGGGTACACGGCATTCTTCAGGGGTGCTCATGGGTTACAGGAGCAACTGACCAAAGTCAAGATCGACGACATGGCGCCACCACTCGATTTGCTGTGACCCCTTACGACAAAATTCCTGCTAATAATAACTAGACGAAAAAAAATTTCACCGCGCCCAGGACTCGGCCCCATCGACAACAAAGCGTCATCCGGTTAGACAATGTTACAGTAGGGGGTGTTCTTACACTCAGTCCGATCCGCCTCCCAAAAAAGAACGGCATCAGCCGAAACCAGTTTTCAAGTCACCTACTTCGACATCACTGCTTTTGAAACTCTGACTTATTTAAATTCCATATAAGAAGGGGTTGCTTGCGAACCTATAGTAATACGTATATCATCTTATATATATATATATTATATTATATCACACTATATATAAATATACTACTACTCATATATATCTACTATGATTATCACTATATTAAATATACTATATATATATATATATATCTATATATATTATAAAATATATATATATATATATATATATACTATATATATAATATATATATATATATATATATAAATATATATATTATATCATATATATATATATATATAATATAAATATATTATAAATACATCTAAATATATTACATAATATACTATAATATAATATCATATAGATATCATAGTATATACTTTACAATACATCCTTTTGTTGTATATTATAAAATATATATACTACTATATACTGATAAAACTACGTAATATGACATATATATATTAAATATAGATTACTTAATATCATGGTTATATAGGTATTACTATATATAATATATTATACTAAACATAATATTAATATATATGTAATATATATATATATATATGAGGAATAAAGTTTTTTTTCTTGCGTCTAAAAAATGAAAAAATTTCCAAATATTTCTGTGCTTTTTTCTAGCATTTCATTTTTTCCTTAAATGATAATAATAAAAAAAATTCATTAAAAAAAAATAAGGAAACAGATTTTTTTTTCAAATTTCGTCCCCAAGCTCACATATAGCCGTTGGTAAACAAACTATGTTTATAATTAAATGTTTGTAGAACGTAGGGTGGTGTCAACCATGGTTTGACTATTTTCTGTTCAAAAATTTTGAAAGTACTTTTTCAGAGGATTGTAAAAAATTTATTTTTTAAAAAACAAATTTTCAAAAAAGTGTCTAAATAAAATTTATTACCACACTAATTGGAGTATTTTAGTGCAAAAACAATTGAAATATCTTTGAAAAAAGATTTTATGTCAGTTTTTGTGGAAATTCAAAAAAAAAAAAATTCCTCTCTTCACCCTAAAACTGTTCAAAAATGAAACAAAGTTTTTTTTTGTTTTGTATTTTTTCATAAAATTAAAGATATCATAGTTGTTTATCAAAAAAAACATTTACTTCTATCGGTTTGGAATAGTAGAGGTTTTGCTATGAAGTCTCCCCTTAATACAATACCTAAAATCACAGTAAATATATATATATATATAATATAATATATATATATATACTTATTATATTATATATATATATATATAATTATATATATATATATATAATATATACTATATATATTATAATATATATATTTATATTATATAAATTAATAATATATACTATACCTATATATATATATATATATATATATATATTATATATATATATATATATATATTATATATATATATATATATATATATAATATAATAATCTATATATACTATTTTATATATAACTATATTATATATTTAATATATATATACCCACAATCCATAAATAACATATCAACCATATTAAAATATAACATTTAATTATACTATAATATAATTATAGATATATAATTATATATATATATATATAAATATCTACTATATAGCTATATATATAATGCAACAAATACAAATAGTATAAAATGAGCTACTCAAAATCTTCATAAGATTTGAAATTCTTAAGCCTGAAGCATATGCGAAATTCTTTCTCAAGGAGCATTTTGGAATTTCCAAAAACTTTATTTCAAACAAGTTACTTTGTAACAAGGACCGACAAAGTGGGCTTAAAAGTTGTTCGCCAAAAACCAGCTGTGCTCCAAAGCACAAACATTCCAAAAATTAAGAGCCATATTAAAGGGGGTTACATCGAACCAATCCAAACCTCTTTTGTATTTTAAAGAATAATAAAAAGGGTTCAGGCGGAATCCCTTAGTATTATATTAAGTTATCAAAAATTAATTACCCCCCATGAACGTATCTTTACCAAATTATTTTTACCTGGTATTAAATTGTTGAAATTTATTTTAAATATTTCCGACTTTCACATAAATGTTTCGGGATTGTACTTGTGTAGCTCTTCAAAACGTTTCTCGCGCAGTCCATCCACCTTTTATTGACCTTTTTCCTGAAACCGATCATAAAGCAGGCGTTAAGCTTACATGAATAGCGGTCCAAATTGAGCCAGCACATTATGTCCATCTATACCGGAGCGGGGCTTCAATAGTTTGTAAATTTGCTCTGGTCAAACTTCACCCCCGGTTAGGGCTCCCCGGGTCCTAAAGCGTTTCTATTATGTAGCATACTAACACTTTTAATATTTTCCTCACTTTGTTCCAAATTTTTAACTTAATTTTTTCCCAAGAATTTCGCTTAGATTCCTTTTCAAGGGCTTTGGGTTGTTTATAAATACTCTTTCCATAATATTATCCAATAATTCATTATAATCATATATTCTGACCTATAATAATATATTAAAAATAAACTTTTAAATTAGTATTTCCTAGTATATATTTTATTAGTGTGCTATATAGTTATTATACGTATATTTATTATAGTATAATTATATTATGAACCAACCCAACATTATTATAAGATAAAAAAACAATTTAAATACTTTCGAAATTATTATTTCTCCCCAAGAAGAAACATGTTAAAAAATAAGGCGCCAAATAACTAAAAAGTCAAGGGCTCAAAATCTTCACTTCCCTTTTCCCTGTTCATAAACCATATGCTGTATTATAATTAGTATACTAACCCATTATAATAAACTTCTATCTTAAAATATAGAAGCATATATATTAATATATCTCTAATATATATAATATATCATAATATATAATACTATTAATATATTATTATTATCTATATAACTATATAAATATATAATAATATATATAGGAGTTACGTATAATAATTTATGTTATACCAGTATTAATATAATAATAATATAATCAAATGACAATATATTTTCATATACTCTTAATATAATATACTCTATTATTATATATAATATAACTTATATATGATTATATATATAATAATATACTATATTATAATACACTAATAATATAAATTATCGAGAAAGCTTTAATTTTTTCAGAAGTTTCAAAACAAGTGTTTTTCAATTTTTTAATGCCTCGTGTTGGTGTTTTTCTTGCACCCTATAACTTATTCGAGGTCGGACCCCAAAGACACTTTGCAGATTACCGAATAAGGCCAAAATATATACCGAATTATAACAAAAATTAAAAGGATCTTAAAACCTACTTTAAATATAGGTTTAAGATGCCCCAGGAAGTAA
>JABUQX010058206.1:10000-15000 GCA_015478945.1 Trachelipus rathkii | reverse complement strand
ATATATATTATAATATATATATATATTATATATATATCAGAGGTGGACAATTTATTTTCAATATTTGTGAATGAAAGGGGACTAATTTATATTGCAGTTAATTCCACGTTTTAAATTATTAGTCTGGGAAAACACTAAAGAGAAATACAGAGAGAGCGAGTTGATTTATTCATACTTGTTTACTCTGGAAATAAATTTTCGTTATAGTCATTATCTTTTTTGTTTGATGACTTAACGAAATTTAAAATCTAATTAAAATTTTTTAATGTTTCCAAGGGGATACGGATACTCGGACGAGGACCCCACTCCCTACATGTAATCCTCAACACCCTCTTTCCCCAAATTTTCGATCGTGCACGTGGAAAGATTTCTGTATTATTTATATAAAAGAAAGTTAGATGTATTATTAATACGTAAAATTATTACTGGAAGGTTAAACTTTAAAAGCGATAATTTCTCTGCTTTTTCAGGAGACAATTTGCCTCTTTTTCTCTTTATAAATCCGACCGCAGCGCCGGGGAAAAACTGTGCTCGTTGTGGTAACCACGTAATGGTTGGAACATTGCAATATTAGGATTCCATGCCAAACTGTGCATGTTTAGGGATACTTGTCCGAATTTATCCTCCACCATTCTAGTGGATCTGCTTTCCTTTGAGGTACTGGTCTGTAATGTTTGGTGACTGCTTAGAGAGCTCTTCTTCTTCGGGATCACTACTAGACTAGAAGTTAATATGGTATTCATTACTTTACTGATAGATGAACCTGTTGAAGATTTTGAATTATCTTTTAAAAGTAGTGCAGATTTTGACTTTGACCTTTTTCATACTTTCTTTTTTGAATATGTTCTCATTTGGGCCATATGTTTACTTTAACTCTGTCAGTTACAAGCTGAGAACTGAAGAAATTTGTTTTATACCTCGGAACGAGAAATGTTGCTATAGTTAAGAAATCATCATTTTTCGTAAAACCAGAACATTTGTCAATTTCTTTTAATATGATATCCTTCATTTCTCTCATTTCTTGAGCATCTTCGTCTGATAATGGAATTAATTTTTTAAGAGTTGTTATGAGAAAAATTACATCTGCTAATGAAGAAGAGTTTTTGCTGATTTTCAAGATAATTTCTTCGAAAGGTTTGAGCAAGGTGATGCAGCTGGATAAAAGGGTAGTATCATAAGGTGTAAAAGACTCAATTTTGGCGTTAGAGGTAACATATAAACAGAGAGATTCATTTAGTTTTTCATTCTTTCCATAATAAGCAAAGTGCTGTTCCAGCGAGTTTGAACATCATGTATTACGGAAAGCTATGGAACATTTATTCTATCCTATATTTTCTCGAGTTCTTCTTGGGTCATTGCTGAATGATTAAAATGTGTTGAAACTGATCTGTATTTTTGAGGTTAGAACAGTAGCGGATTTTTGAGATGTTTTGCCATTCTTAATGGTAAGGTGCAGTTGATGACTTACACAGTTTACGTTATTGATGCCTGAAAATAATGCCCGGATAAAAAATGGTTTCAGTCGCTGAAGGCATTTAATACTTACATCCTTTCAAAGGGGGTTGAATCCTTTAGAGAGATATATAGAATTTACCCAAGTTATGTTGAATCCTATTGTTCTTGATTAGATGAAATAATATATTTAAAATAAAACTTATGTTTTTATGTATTTATATGTTTTAATGTATTTATATAACGCCTTCTTTTCAATGATAAATTATATGTTTATAAAATATGAAACTGTTTTACTTCCCCCGATTGTTCGCACCTTTATTGACTTAAGTTGTTTAATGATAGCTGTTTATTCGTCTGCGTTGTTGTGTGTTAAGTATGTTATGTTTATAGTTTAGCTTTACAGAGAGTAAAAACTTAACTTTGTTTGTCTTTACCCGTTAGGGTATTATGATGGTTAGGCAAGGTTATGAAATTTTTTGTTAATATTACTATTGTTAATGTAAAAATTTAACATGTCTGTTGAGATATGTTTGATAAAGAGGCAATATGGATATGTTTTTTATGCCTTGTTAGTTATTTTTACTGTTGATAAGTTTGGAAATTGTTAATGTTAGCAGTTTATTCTTGCATAAGATGTGTCAGGTTTGTCGTTGTAAATTATATTCTTAGTTCAGGTAATGTTATGTTTGCTTTATTAATGTTGAAAACTTTGTTACCGTTAGCATACTATTCGCTGGTCGGTGATGATAAATTACTCAAGGTATATGGTAAATTTCTGTTAAATATTACATGGTTAATGTAAAAATTAACATTGTTATGTTAAAGACATGCTTGACAAGGTGTGAAATAGGTTACGTTTTTGTAATGTTATGTTAGTTTAAACTTTTACTGTGTTAAGTGTGAAACTTGTTAACGTTTAACCTTTTTATTCCTGTTTAAGATGTTGTTAGGTTTTGTCGTGGGAGGGTTTATGTTCTTAGTCATCAGGTGATTTGCTATGTTAGCCTTATTAATGCGGAAACTTTGTTACGTTCAACATATATTGATTGATCTTTGTATAAAGAACTTGATTTTATGTTATGTTATCCAAAATGAAACTCGAAATGTGACATGAAACAAAAGGTCAATAGATCAATAGATCAAGGATGTACAGGAGGATGGGAGGTATGTGGTTTGATCTACTGATTACTGATTTAGGGAATGTATGTAAAACATGATAATTTAGTAAAAATATTGGACCTGAATCAATTAGATTTCAATAGATCAATAGGATTCAATAATCATGGAGGGGCTGAGGGAGGGCAGGTTGGATTTACTGATTTACTGATTTAACTGATTTACTGCTTTAGGGTATGTAAAAACGTAAATTTGTAAGTTATAAACATAAAAAGAATAAGAAATTTTATTTATTTATTTATTTATTTATTTATTTATTTATTTATTTATTTATTTATATTTATTTATTTATTTATTTATTTATTTATTTATTTATTTATTTATTTTTTATTTTTTTTCTTTATTGGTTCTTTAAACCACTATTTTCGAAATCTACAGACCCAATAACCTATATAAAGACACCAACATGTTGTTTATTACGAATGTTTATTAAACTCAGCACGCACCGGTTTCAGCAAATGGAGCCGGTACTGACTCCGACTCCTCTGTCTCTGAATCCTTCTCAGACTCCTCCTTCCTCATTCTTCTTCTCCTTTCCCTCCTTCCTCCTTTCCTCCTCCTTTCTTCCTCTGTTTTGCACTTCTTTGGCTTTTCTTCTTTTTTTCAGGCTGAGACCCCCTTCCCTCCGGGGGGGTCTCTGGACTCCGAAGCCGAATCCAACTCCAACTCCAACTCCGTCTCCGACTCCGAATCCGAATCCTTTCTCCAAGTTTTAGTCTTCTACGAATCATTTAATTTTTAGGGGGGCAGCGTCCCCCTCACGGGGGGACGTAGAGCAACGTAATCTCGTCTCCGACACGAGATTACCGTCACCATCTAACCCTCCTCCAAATTTAAACCCGAAATACGATAACTCTAACCTCTATAGATATATATCGGGAGCCATAGGCTGAGCCGAGCCGGAGCATGAGTCAGGAGTGCGTTTAAAAAAACGTTCCTTGCAGGAATCGTTTTTTGACTCAGAATCGAGATTTCTTCGTCCCAAATTTCAACCTTCTACGATCAATTTAATTTTTAAGGGGGGCAGCGTCCCCCCTTACGGGGGGACGCAGAGGTACGTAATCTCGTCTACGACGAGATTACGTCATCATGCTCGAACCTAACGCTATTTATTTTAAGCGCGCCTAAATCTTAACCCGCTCGGAAGCTGCAACAAGGGCGTAAAGCGATTATTTTGAGCTACCGCTTCTCGGGGGGAGGTAACCCCCTATAACATCCTAGAGACTGTGAAATTTGCGTGTATTGAGCTTAAATACATCAATAGATTATATTGTCCAAGTTCAGGACCGATACCTCTATTCTTCCTATCGAAAGGGTGAGGTTCGGCTCAAACTGGCCCCATCACTCATTTTCGTTTACTCAAAAAACTAGTTCCGTTAGTAACGGAGTAACGGATCGTGCCCACCTCTTATAATATATATATAATATATATATATATATATATATATAATAATATATATATATATTATTATATATATTATATATATATATATATTATATATATATACCGGTATATATATATATATACATATATATATATATATATATATATATATAATATATATATATATATATTATATATATATATATATATATATATATATATATAATATATATATATATATAATATTATATATATATATATATATTAATATATATTATATATAGATATATATATATATATTTATACTATATATATATTATACAATATATACTATATATATATACTATATATATATATAATATATATATTATATATTTATATATAATATATATATATATATATATTACATATTATATATATATATATTATATATAATATATATATAATAAACCACACTCCTTATTTTAAATTAATAATGTTAAAAAGCAGTTGAGAAAATGAGGGACTTTGGAGTTTAAATCCGTTTGTACTCTTCATTGTTTGTATTTTATTGCACAGTCCGAAGAGATTGATAATTTCTTTTTTCTTTTAAATTTACTTTCTTTTGAGTGAATTCTTGGGCTTAATGGAAAAAAATTTGGGCTATTTTTTAGCTCTGAGTTTAATGAAGTCAAGAAATGGGCAACAAAAATGTTACATCGGTTGCACGTGATATTAAAAATCGACATTATTTTAGCAAAGAATGAAACATAAGCTTGCTGAATATATCTAATAACTAATGGTTAATATTTGTTCAATACTTAAACTGTTTAAAAGTTTAAAAATGCTCCTTAAATTGCTTAGGATGTGGGCATTTGCAATTTTACAATCATTTACAGAGAAAGAATGCTCTGTTTGAGCGAAAACGCATATAATATATATATATACTATAATATAATTATATATATATATATATATATTAATATATATATACTATATATATATA